>JAAAKG020139636.1:0-63450 GCA_010014905.2 Druon quercuslanigerum
GAATTTTTTTCGTGTTTTTAGACATAAAATTATTCTTGAAAATTTGATGATTTTCCAATCTCAAAATATAAAAAATTGTTAATTTAAATTCAATTAAAATTTATATTCCACGATTTTAAATATTTAAATTAAAATGTAAAATTTATAGTTTAAATCTTAAAAGTCAAAAATTGGTATGCTTGTTGTACGCTTCGACATCCGCAAATGTTTACGGCTTCTCGTCTAATCGCCGAAGTGAAGCAACGCTTGGCTCGGGTGTTATACTCGGATGGGGGCCGCCGTACTAGACGAAGTGTAATTTTATCAGCTTTTTAAGCTGTCTTTACACTCAAACTAATAATAATAAAAATAAAACTGTAATATTTCTGATAAATGTGTTTGCAGAGGCCTGCAGAAACCAAGGAGTTTTTAAAATTTTTAAGTCGATATCTGGAAAAGCATTATACAAAACTTCTATAAGATTCAAAATGACCTAAGGAATTGTCATCTGTTCCGAGATACTTAAACATATGTATGCACGCGCGAAGCTACTTAAATAGAAATAATAATTTCTGAAAAACAAAACGTACTAAGAAAAATCAATTTTGAGCAAAAGATAATTAATTTTTAATTAAAAAGAAAGGGAATTTTCAACAAAAAAATTGACATTTTTAAGAAAAAAAAATATATTTCAAATAAAATATTGAATCTTTAACTAAAAAGTACATTTTTTAACCCAGTAGTTGTATTTTTAACCCAAAAGATGAATTTTCTACCAAAGAAGACAAATTTGTATAAAAAAACATAAATTCTCAACAAACAAGGAAATGAAAAGGTTAATTTTCTTTGAAAAACATATTAATTTTTAAAAAATACATGAATTTTCAACCCAATTTTTAATTGTTTAAGAAAATTTCCATAATTAGTTCAATTTTCAGTCAAATAAATAAATTTTCTACCAAAAAGGCGAATTAGTCACAAAGAACATGAATATTTTGCCACCAAATAAAAAGTTTAAACAAAAAACAGAGAGTTTAAACCAAATCACTGGATTTTCAAGTGAAGATAATAAATGTTAAACCAAAAATAATGTTCAACATATTTACATTTTTAAGAACAAAAAATTAATTTTTAATCCAATAATGAAATGGTCAAACTAAAAAATAAACTTTTCAACTAAATAGTTTAATTTTCAACGAAACAGATAAATTTTAACCAAGAAAATTCAATTTCTATCAAAAAATATAAATTTTTAACAAAACTGAGTATAGTAAAATTTTCAGTAAAAAACTTGTTCTTTTGTAAAAAAAATTATTATTTTCAATTAAAGAGATGAATTTTCAACGAAATTTTGGATTTTTGAAGGAAATTTCAATCTGATAAATAGTTAAATTTTCATCGAAAAAATTGATGAATTTTCAAGTAAAAAAGATCAATGTTAAACCAAACTTGGAATAGTTAAATTTGCAGTCTAAAAAATTTGTTTGCAAACAAAACAAAACGAGTTAAATAGTAATTTTTAACCAAAAAGATTAAGTTTCTATAAAAAAGATAAATTTTCATAAATAAATATAAAATTACCAAATTCTTGACTGAAAAATCAATTTTGAAAGAAAAATCAACTACTTCGTTAAAAACTCGCCTCTTTTGGTGGAGAATTAATCTTCACAGTAGAAATTAAACTTTTTTATTTAAAATTTAACTATTCGGAAAAAATTCATACATTGTTTTGCAATTCAATATTTTTGATTAAATATTTGGAATTTGAAGCAAAATCAATTCAATGAAAATTTTGTTTAAAAATTCATTTATTTTTATAGAAATTTAATTTTTTGTCAAAAAAGGCAACTGCCTAATGAAAAATTAACCCGTTTCGGTTAAGAATGATTTTTTTGTGCAAATTCACATTATGCGTTTTAAAATTCATCTTTTATAAAGAAAATTCATACTTTAATCTAAAAAATTAAACAGTTTTTAGTAGAAAATTAAACTAATTCGTCAAATGTTAAAAATTTGGTTAAAAATTCATGTCTTTTTTTTAAAATCCTTCTTATTTTGTAGAAAATAATATATTTTATTTGACGATTCAAGTCTTTTGTTAAAAATTTGTCGTTTTGGACTAAATTTAACTATTTTTTTATTTAATTAAAACATATTTTGTGATAAAAATATATACTGTTCGATTTTTTTGTGAAAATTCATGTTTTTGGTTTCAAAATTAAACTACTTTCTTAAAAGTACATTTTTGGTGTAAGATTCATGTTTTAGGTACAAAACAGTTCATCTTTTTGGCTTTCAAGACCAACAATTTGGTAAAAAATTGAACTATTTGGTATAAAAAAACTGTTTTGTATAAATTTTTTTTAAGAAAAATTATTTTTTTAATGAAAATTAATCTCTTTGGTAAAAAATACAATTACTTCCATATAAATTTAACTGTTTTATAGAAATCTTGTTCTTTTTGTCTTGAAAATTCAACGCTTTCGATCACATTTTTTTCTTTATTGAATGGAAAATCTTACGGGGTTGAAAATTCAGCGCTTGTTAAAAATCCGTGTTGTTTATTTGAAATTTCATTTCTTTTAGTGGATATATCATCTTTCTTTGTTAAAAATGCAATTTTTGGTTGAAAATTATTCTGTTTTGGTTGAGGATTCAACTATTTTGTTGAAAATTAATCTTTCTTGGTGCAATTAAATTTTTTGTTAAGAATTTATCTTTTTTTGTTGCAATTTCTACTAGTTGGTTAACATCCAAACTATTTTGGTAATTTAAAAAAAAAACAACTATGACTAAATTGACGAAAAATAACATTTTTTTTAAATTATAAAATTATTAAATTAGAATAAAATCAAATTCAAAATCGAATTGAACGCTCAATAATCAAGTTAATGTATAGAATTCCTGAAAAAAAACTAAGAACCCAACGACCAAATTTGGAGACCTACCATAAAATGTTCCTATTGTTATTTAAAACAGGACATTTTAAAAAAATAAAAAATTTCCTTAAAAAAAATCTCTGGAAAAAAATGAAAAAAGGGGAACTAAAAATGAGAAGGCAACCGGCCGATTCGTCTTCTTTTTTCATTCTTCTTTCCTCTTTTATAATTTTTGGTCCAGAATTTTATACCGGTTGTCCAAATTTGGTCGTTGGATTTTGGGTTTTATTCTCAGGAATTCCATAAATAAATAAAAAACCTCACGTAGTTAATGCAAGGTCCTTTGCTGATAAATCCTTCGAAAAATACTTAAAATTAGTAACTTACATCATCAACTTAAAGGCCTAACTGCAAGTGGTAAAATACAACACAATTTGGCGTTTAGCATTCCTTTGTTAGAAAAAAAAACAAACAAATCTTACAAAACAATTATCTCGTCAACAACTGTACATATCCTGAAAGATTCGCAGTAAAAGAGCAGCATAAACAAATCCTAGTATTAATACTGAAAATCAAAAAAAAAAATAATAAAAAGGCGCAAAATTGTGATAAAAATAATATTACATATCATAGGAGCACACAATTTTACACAGGCAGTGTGTCAAGAGACCTTACGTTCATTTACTTTCTCAAATTAAAGTTAAGTACCCAGATGCAAATGAACGAAACAGAAAAGAAAAATTTCGTAAAAAAAAACTATATATTATGCCGCTCTGATGTTCAATTCTGTAGATTATTGCTTACGAATCTTACCAATCTAGGAATAAATTATGTACAAAGTAATACGCATTCCATCTCATTCTGCTTTCTTAAGATTAATGAAATGGCAATTTCAATGAAACGATTCTCGCTTCTTATAGAGAATGCGTCAAAATAATGTCTTGCGTGATGATATGGCTAAATCTGGGTTCGTATCCCACCTCCTTCTTTTTTTTAACTATTCATATTTATCCTTTCATCACAGGATTACAAAATTATCAACGATTAATCTCCACTCCTCGAAAATTGCAAGAATAAAATAGCCTTCTCGAATTAACAACTATGAGGGTAGAAAATATTCTTAAGTTTACAATCTTCCTACTTAAAGGGCAGGACGAACCCAACTAAATCCAACAATTATCGCAATCTTTTTTATCCGGAAAAATCTCCAAATTCGTTTCTACAATCATTATCGCACACAGAAAAACCTTCTCATATCCACACATTGATGTCACTCCATTCAAGTCATTTAAACTCATAACTATTAACAGAAAAAATAAAAGAAAATGCCCCTAGCAATTGAAAGCAAGCCTCACAGACTCTATTTATTTAAAAATTGTGAAAATAGGAAACATTTTCCAAAAGGAAGGGTCTTTTAAAGAATGGAAAAATATAGAATTAAGAATAGTCGAATAAAACTAGACTAATAAAAGCTTCATGTGTCATTTTACCTTCATGACACCTTTTTTCATGTCAGTCTCTTCATTGTTTTAAATTTTTTCTAACTTATAAAATGGCCTTCAAATTTTGTTTCCTAACTTTAAATGCTAAAACTCGATCACATTACAATTTTTAACATTTTTTCAGTTCTAATGTAGAATAAGCTGTATAATTCAACTGTTTAAATCATCCAAAATGAAATAAATTATTTGTTTGAAATCATGACTGATTTTAATTTGGGTCTTATCAAACTTGGATAAATATAAATTTTGAATTTTTTAAAAGTAAAATGTTTTTTTCTTTTATTAATTTTGCGAATTTATAATTAAAAGCTAAAAATTTTAATCACGTAATATTTCGTAATATTATTAACACATCAACCTTATAGGAAATCCATGTATCCAAAATTATAGTAGATTACATTAATATTTATTACATTTACAATAAAAGATTGTAATTATGTTACAAACTTCATATCGGTAAAAATATATTAGTATTTTGATTTTTTTCCAACATTCTGTGAAAAAATAAAATGCATAAAAATAAAATTTTTTCACCATTTATCAAAACTCCTATCCACAAAATCATTTCAAATTTTTTAAGTTTATGGGGTTAAGTTAAGATATTTAAAAAATTTTAAAGGAACTGGAGAGGATTTCTAAAGTTACAAATATTTGCAAGAATTTTTAAGGAATTTAAACGGATTTCACCAAACTTGATAAGATTTCTGAGAATTTCAGCAATTTTAAACGATTTATAAAGCAATTAATAAGGTATTTTAATAAATTTTTCAGAATTTTAAAGGATTTCATATAACTTTAAATATTTCATGTGATTTGAAGGAATTCCACGGGATTTTATCATATTTGATTAAAATTTCAAAGAATTTATTCACAAGAATTGAAGGATTTCAAAGGGTTTTAAAGGCATAAAGATGCTGTAAAAAATTCAAAGGAATTCTAACAGATTTCAGAAGATTTTTAATATTTTAGGGTATTTTAAAAAATGTGAAGGGATTTTAAAAGTTATGAAATAATATAGGGTATTTTAAAATGTAACATTTCAAAATGTAAGGTATTTTTTCCAATGAATTTTTAAGTAATTTAAGAAATTTCAAGGGACTGTGAAGGATTTTTAACGATTTTCAGGGATTTAAAAAAAATTTCATGCGGTTTTAAAGAATTTCGGAAAGCTGGTAAGGATTTTGTAGGACCTATAGGGTTTTTGAAGTTTTTAAAAGTGGGATTTCAAGTAATTATATAATATTTTAGAGATTTTTTTACAATAATTAAGGGATTTCAAAACATTCGAAACATTTGAAGATATTTTCAATAATTCAAGCTATTTACAAAAGTTAAATCTTTTTAACGATTTGAGAAAAAATCAAGATTTTAGGACATTTTAAAAGGTTCCAAGAAACTTCAACAAATTGAAAATGACTGCAAAATTTTAGGATATTTTAAATGATGCCGAAGAATTTTCAAGGTTAAAAAAAAATCAAATAATTTAAAGAAATATCTTCTTCTTAATTCACGGATTTTGAAAAGATATAATTTAAAAAAAAAATACAAATAAAATATACACAAGAATTGAGGGGTTTTTAAAGCGTTTAAAATATTTGGAAAAATCTTTAATAATTTAAGCTATTTACAAAGATTAAATTTTTTTAAACGATTTTAAGATATATGAAAAGATCCGAAGGAATACCAACACATTGCGAATGAGTACAAAATTTTTGTGTATTTGTAAAGATTCCAACATATTTTTAATAGATTAAAAAAATTTCAAGGAATATTCTCAGATTTTTTGTAACTTCTAAGGATTTCATCATATTTTTGATGATTTTCTAATATTTAAAGCCAATTTTAAACCTTTTAAATTTTTTTTAAAAATATTCGTGAAATAATTTTAAAAACTTCCAGTGAAATTTCAATCGATTAAAAAGTTTTAAGGAATTTCAAGGAATATCTTCAGATTTCTTGTAAATTCTAGGGATTAAAAAAATAGAATATTTTAAAAAGTTCCAGTAAAATTTCAATTGATTAAAAAATGGCCAAGGATCCTCAGAGTTCTCAAAAATCCTAGGGACTTCATAATATTTTAATGAAATTTCAAAGAACTAATTCACAAGAATTAAAGAATTTACAAGCATTTTTAACATTTAATGCGATTTTCAAATATTAGAAGCTATTTTTAAACATTTAAATTTTGTTTAAAAGATTTTGAAAAATGTTCCGGATTTTCGGATATTTAAAAAGATTCCAAGAAATTTCAATAAATTGCAAACAATTAAAAAAGTTTAAATTATTTAGAAAAATTCCAACGAAATTTCAATAGATTAAAAAATTTTAAGGAATTTCAAAGAATATCATCAGACTCCATGTAACTTCAAGGGATTTCTTGGGATTTCATAATGTTTTTATGAAATTTCAAAGGATTAAGGGATTTAAAAGCATTTCAAATATTTGGAGACATTTCAAAAGTGTCAAGTTTTTCCAAACATTTTAATATTTTTTTAAAAATTTAAAGAATTTTAAAAAGAATTTTAAAGAATAGCATCAGATTTCATGTAACTTCAAGGGATTTTTTAATATTGTAATGAAATTTCAAAGAAATTATTCACAAGAATTGAAGTATTTCAAAAAATTTCAATCATTTAAAGAGATTTAAAAATATGTAAAGAGATTTTACAATATGTCAAGATTTTTCACTATATACTATAAATACACTCTTAAATTTAATGATCTAGATTTGTCGATAAATTAAGCAGGAAATGAAAATGATTAAAACCTTTAGAAAATCCTATAATCTCGTTTTATATGATATTTTATTAATATTTATTGGGAACACAATCGTTCTTTAAAATATTTAAATCGTTTTGGATCACAGAAAAATGCAGAACCAATAAAAATAATTATTATTATGTACAAGCAATTTTTTAAAAATGGTAAAAAAATGAAGTTTTTGATGTATATGTTTCTACAGCCATGAAATTTAAATATTAACTTTTGATTTTTTTCTAATTTTAATACAATTAAATTCGTATTATTTTGCAATAAAACACTTTCCAGAATTAATAAATTAATAAGTTCTATCATTCAAATTTGTAAATCTCTCAAAATGAAATAAATTATTTTATTTAAATCAGGATTGATTTTAATGTCGACGTTCTCGAAAGTTGTATGTAAATTTCGAATTTTTGAAAGGAAAATTGTTTTTTTTTTTTAATTGTATTTGAATTATAGGAAATTTTAATACATTCACGGCAATATCAGGCAAGTTAAAGTACAATTTAAAATTCAAATTTATAATTTTCAATAAATAAATTTTCTATTAGTACGGTTTTCAAATTAGAAAATTTCTAACTCATTTTATGAGCGCTTCGCTTCCTCATATGTATTAAATAAGTTTGCTTCCTTACAGAGGGTGCTTTTCAATTTAAAAAAAATACTGACACTTTCAATACTTTTCAATTTGAAATTTCTGTTCTTTCGAAAATCTTATTGCCAGAAAATCAAATAAAGCAAAAAAATATGTCATAATAATAGAAAATATAAATTTCTCTTCAACATTTAAATTTAACACTAAAATGACTTCATTTAAATTTAAAAAAAGGAATGAATTTCAAATAGAAAGGGGATCTGGAGTTATTATTCTGTTTCTTACCTCTTTTAATTATAATAAAGACCTTTTAGAGTCTTTTATCCAAATCTGATTGTTAGATTCTTATTTATTTTTTTTCTCCGAGATTTTCGTAGTTAATCCAAATAAATTTCCTCTATGAGAAAGCAATTCAAATAAATCCACAAAAAAGGAGACGAAACTTCAGACTAAATTCAAGGGAATCCCCATAAATTTAATTAAAAACATTCTACTGAATTCAAAAGTAAACGTCATCTCAATTCACCACTACAAAAAATCACTTTCTACTTTCACACAAGAAAGACGCAATCTTTTCAGTTTGGATTCCAGTGCAGATTTTTTAAAAACCCACACTTAAAACTGAATATAGAGAACCAGGCTGTGAGGCCGGCATATATTTTATGGGAACATTATTTTTTATGGGAAAAAAAGAAAAAGAAAAACAGATCGCTTTTTGTGTAATAAACTCAACTGTAGAGTGTCATTTCATGATAATTAAACTACTGGCTGATGCCAGACTATCCTCCCACTTAAACATCCCGAAACCAGAAGGCAGTGTCTTGGCGAAAATTTCGTACTCACTACAATATCCGCATGACTAGCATTAGTCGCCAATTCATGAAGTTGCACCGATTCATTGAAGGAGGGCACACAGTCCGACAATTCTTGGCATTCGTTAGAGAAGGCTAAAAGTCGAACGCCATAGCCAAATGGCGAGCAGACAACTCGTCCGTCAGCCGAGAAGCACAATTCTTTAATATAACCCGACCCGACATTCGGCTCCTCAATATAATGCGTCAGCCTCGGAATATTCTGATGAATATTTTCATTCCTCGTGAGCGCGTACATCGGCTGATGCGTTTGACTAGTCTGACTCGGCCCTCGGATTCGATTTTCCCCGGTGATGACGACCGTGTAGGACGATCTCGGCAAATTGACGCTGATCGCGTTGCTCGTTCGCGAAGCCATCCAATCCCGCCACTCATTCGACGAGTGGATCTCCCGACCTCTCTCGCGTCGCGATCTCGTTTCCCGAAAGGCCACCAAAGCTTCCCAAACATCAGCCGAGCTGACATGCAGCTCCACATTGCCCGTGGAAAAATTCCGATTGTCTATCAGATCTCTTCGTCGCAATTCATTCAACTGGACACCAAGTCGCTGACGTTCCTCGTCTCTGGCTGAACTACTCTCGCCCCGGGATGTTGCTTCCTCGCTTTCTTCATTGAACGCATCGTCATGTCTCTCGGTGACGTCATTGGATTCTTGGGTTTGAGTTCTGGAACCGATGTCAATTACGGTGAAATTATTGCTCGAGTTTCGCTGGGAACGGGGATTTCGTGACTGGAGGCGCAAACTCCGTCGAGTTCCTTCCTGCCAGTTGTTGGTCCTTGAGGGGAAAACGGGCTGGGTTACGTCGGTTCTCACGAAAGAACTGGACCTTGCCTCGGAGTTGGCTTGTGAATTTCTGCCACGATTGGCTCGGTCGATTAAAAATGTCGATGTTATCCCGGAACGTGAGGGCTGCAGGGGTGGAGAGTCGTCTGATTCCTCGGGCACGTCATTGGATTGGCTGGCTTTTTCTCCAGCTTCTTTCAGCAGCTCGTACACTTCGGTCATATCGCGTTCCTGAATATCGTGCACGCATGTCCACTGGAAATTTCGATAAGACAGAATTAACCATAAATTGTGATTTTTCATTCCAGAATTCAAGATTTCAAAGGCCTCAAAGACTTTCAAAGATTTCAAGGATTTTGGAAATATTTTTAGGATTTAGAAATATTTCCAATGTGTCTACCCGATGGATGATTTTCATAATTTACTGAATTTAAAGGATTTGTTTCAAACGATTTTTCACGAACTTTAAATATTTCTGATTTGGAACAGAAAATTTTGGAAAAGAATTATAATTCTGAGTTGGACCATGAGATAATTTCCGGGCACAAGAATTACAACTCTGATTGAGAACAAAGAATTATTATAAAAAGAACTATAATTCTAAATTTGAACAGGATTTTTTTAATTCTCAGTTTCTAAATCAGAATAAAAAATAATTCTTTACATTTATTAAAATCGGTTTTAAACATTGAAAATCTTTTTTGTTCGCTTTAGAAATATTTAACAAATGAGTATTTCACTATACGAAAATTTAAACGAGAAATAATGAGTAAAATACAATTAAACTGTTTTTTTTTTGAACCCATATTATTGGTAACATCGATGTAAAATCAAGATAAAAACCATGTAAAAACCATCACAAATTTCAGGGAGATATATCGGCTAAAAATTTGTTTGAAAATAAAAATTACACATTTTTCATGAATTTTCAGTTGATATTAGTAAAATTATTAATTAAAATGGTCGAAAAATGTAAAAAAATGCTAATTCATTACAATTGTTTTTAAAGATCGCAATCTTTTGTGTTTACCTAGAAAATCATTGATAAAAAAGCATTGTACTATAAGAAAAATGTACAATTTCAGCGAGATATATAGAGTAAAAATATTTTCGAAAATTAAAATTACCCACTTTTTGTATTCACATTATTAGTAACATGAATTGACAATTGATATTAATAAAATAATTTCTTCAAATTGTTAATAAATTTGAAAACATTTTTAATTCGTTGCAATTGTTTTTAACCATCGCGATCTTTTTTGTTCATTTTAAAAACACTTGCCACAAAAGTGCTGCACTGCCAGAAAAATTTAAATTTCAGCGAGATATATAGAGTAAGCATATTTTCGAAAATTAAAATTACACATTTTTTGTATTCAAATTATTAGCAACATGAATTTTTCATTAATCTTAATAAAATAATTTATTAAAATTGTCAACAAATTTTGACATTTTTAATTCATTATAATTGTTTTTAAAGATCGCAATATTAATAAATATAAAGAGCATAAATGTTATCAAACATATGCAATTAAACATTTTTTTGCCACAAGTAATTTGTAACGTAAATTTTCAATTAAGATTAATAAAATAATTAATCATAGTTATATATCAACATACTTTAAAAATGTTTGATTCATTACAATTCATTTTAAAGATCGCAATATTTTTTGTTCACTCTAAAAATAATTGACAAAAAAGTGATGCACTATAAGAAAAATGTGAAATTTCAGGCAGATATATAGAGTAAAAATGTTTTCTAAAATTAAAATTACAGATTTTTTGTATTAAAATTTTAGTAACATAGATTTTCAATCGATATTAATAACATAATTTATAAAACTGTCAACAAATTTTTTTTTAACTTTAATTCTTTACAATTGTTTTTAAAGATCGCAATATTTTTTTCACTTTGAAAACCATTGACAAAAGTGTTGCACTATAAGAAAAATTAAAACTTTCAGCGAGATATACAGAGCAAAAATGTTTTCAAAAATTATACTTATACTGCTTTTTACGCAAATTATTGGTAAAATGAATTTTCAATAATATTAACAAAAGCATTGATTAAAGTTGTATTCAGAAAATTAAAAAACAGTAAAATTCATTACAATTTTTTGTAAAGGAATGGTTTACAAGCGCCATTTTTTATTCTACAATAATATTATTATAAATCGTTACAAATATTCCACATATTTGTAGCAGTAGATATTTTATTTAACATAATTAATTTTTATAAATACCTTATAACGAAAGAAAGTGAATTATTTTCTAGCTTTAAAAAGAAATATAAATTTGTACATTTTAGTTTAATTATGCGTTAGTTTGACTTTTCAATAATCATTATAAATGCAATGGAAAGAAAATTCAAATGAAATTTACTATTTTTACAGTTTACATTATTTACTTATGTCAGTGTTGAAAATTTAATGTTTCTTTTGTACAATTATTATTAGTACTCTGTGAAAATTGTCCGATTTAAAATTGCAGCTTTTTCCCGGGCAAGTTTTTTCACATTTATTTTAAAGCATAACATTTATTTTGAACATCCTTTAATACAACAGAGCAAAAAAATGCAAAATAAATGAATAATTAACTGGATTAGTGGAATTTTAAGCCAAGTAGATAATTTCAACTAAAATGATGAATACTTAACTGAAATACTTGAATTTTCAATTAGAGGAGACAAATTTTTATCTAAATATTTGAATTTTTTACTTGAAAAAAATCGATTTTCATCAGAAAATGGAATAGTTATATTTTTAGTGAAGATATTTAATTTTCATCTAAACATGATGCATTTTGAATAAAGTGATAAATCCTGAATAAGAATCGCTGAATTTAAAAAAAAAAAGAGTTTTCAACTGAAGCAAAGATACTTCATCTAAAACAGTTGAACTTTCAACCAAAAATAAATCATTTTTACTACAAAAGATAAATTGTCAACAAAAACTTAAATAATTACGTTTTAAGTTTAAAAAATCAATCTTTAACAAAAAAAGACGAAATTTTGATTAAAAAAGTTTATTTTTCAAAGAAAAATTGAATCTTTAAAATTTCAGTCAAAAAGTGAACTTTTAACCAAACTGATGAATTCTCAACTAAAATGACGAACCTTCAACTGGAACAGTTGAATTTAATACCTAACAAAAAGATGAATTTTGAACCAAAAATAGAATAACTGAATTTTCAGTTAAAAATGTAATTCTTAAGAAAAAATCGGATTTTCAAAAAAACTGTTAAATTTTATACTGAATTATTTAAATAAATTATAAATATATATATATAATAAATTAAATAACTTTAGTTGAAAAATTGATTTTTAAGAAAGTAGTTCAATTTTTAAAAGGAGATTAATTTTCAATTAAAATAACGAATCTTCCAACAAAATTTGTTTTTAACAAAAGGGTTTAGCTTTTAAACGATAGTAGTTGAATTTTCGAGGGAAAAAAGATAAATTCTCGACGAAAAATGCAACAAAAATGCATAATATAATTTAAATATTTCTTCTTTATAATACTACTTCCTTCTCTTAAACCCACTGGAAATATTACTCTCTTTTTCATTTATTAAATTATTTTTAAAAATTCCCTGATCCAAGTGAAATTTAATTTCCTAAAATAAAAACGATAATTACTTTCACTCATATACCCTGCAACTGTAAATAAAGTAGAACTCACTTTTCTAAATTGAGAAAAATTTAAAAATAATAAAAACTTGAAGTTTGCTATGATCAGAAGTAAATTCTCAGTTTTTAATTGAATTTCCGGTCAGTGCTCCGTTTTCCGGTCAAGTCACTACCCTGAAGATGCTAAAAAATATGTTTTCGAGATAAATGCAAAAAAACGTATTTTAACAAGTAAAATAAATTAAATTTGTATTTTCTCCATCCACTTCAATAATTGTCGGCGTTAAAGTATAGCGAGCGCCGTCTTAGACGTTACTAAGACAATAATTGCCAAAAAGTGTTGCACTACAAGAAAATTTTGTTATTTCATCAAGATATATAGAGAGTAAGTGTGTTTCCGAAAATTAAAATTACACATTTTTTGTACTCAAATTATAAGCAACATGAACTTCTAATTGATAATATTAAAATAATTTATACAATATTTACTTGTATCGGTGTTAAAAATCTAATGTTCGTTTTGTAGAATTGTTATTCGTACTTTGTGAAAAGTGTATTCGTATTTAAACATCAATATAACTATCAATTTATTTGATATTAATGTCAGGGTGGCGACTCGTCGGACGATTTCAAATTCACGATCATTTCCTAGTCAAGTTTTTCAATTTTCCCGGCCAATTAAAAGTAACATATTCATTTTTTTCGCAAAACGCAAACATTTATTTTGAACGTCCTTTAACAAAAAACATTTAAAAAATTGTCAAATAAATGGATTTTCAACTGAAAAAAATGGAATGGTTAAATTTTTAGTAAAAAAAAATTAATTTTCATCTTAACTGATGAATTTTTAAATAAAATGGTGAATCCTAAATTAAAATAGTTAAATTTTACATACTCGAAAACTTAAATCATTAAGTTTTATGTTAATAAAATCATTGTTTAACCAAAAAATACGAAATTTCGAAAAAAAAAGTTTATTTTTAAAATAAAAATTGAATAATTAAAATTTCAGTCATAATATGAACTTTCAACCAGACTGATGAATTCTCAAATAAAATAATGAATCTTCAACTTGAACAGCTGAATTTAATACCTACCTAAAAGATGATTTTTCAACCAAAAATAGAAAAACTGAATTTTCAGTTAAAAATGTCATTCTTAACAAAAAGTTGGTTTTTCAAAAAAACTGTTCAACTTTCTACTATAATATTTACGTTTTAGTTGAAAAATTGACTTTGAAGAAAGAAGTTGAATTTTTAAAAGGAGATTAATTTTTCAAGTACAATAAAGAATCTTCCAACAAAATTAATTTTTAACAAAAGGATTTATCTTTTACACGCAAGTAGTTCAGACATATTTCTTCTTCATAATACTACTTCTACTCGAAAAACGACTTAAAGTAGTCTCTTTTTCTAAAATTTGAAGGAAGGAACTTTTAAATTGTGACCAATTTTGAATTGGATCGGATTTTTAAGTACCTTTTTTTCAATATCAATTTTAATTATTTTAAAAAATTCCATTTTCCAACGAAGAAATTTAGGGTGTGGCGTTTAAAAATTTTTAAAACCCCGTTTTTTAAGCTCCCTCGTCTCATTTTAAACTCACCTCAGATTTTTCTCCAGCGCTAATATTCCGTGACAATGCACACCATCCTTGCGGATGAACTTGTAAACTAGATATCACTTCGGCATCATTACCGTCTGGAAAGTCAGTCAAGAATTCGACTCGATTATGTTTGCGCTTATGAGAAAAAAGATGAGTGAAGTTTGCAGCCATTGGAATGGTTGTCTGTGATTGTTGCATAAGTCGATACATGTTTGGCTGCAATATATAACAAAAAAAAACATATATTAACACATTGGAAAAAGATAATAAATAAAAACTCAAGTCCGAATAAAGTAGTTTACATTTTGGATTGCAAATTTGTTTAAAATAAACTACCTTAAATCCTCGGAGATCTGCTGTTAAAGTACTGAGTTTGAGATCGTGTATTATAATTAGATAACCAGAAGTTGTGCAAATGAGCATTTTACTAGCGTCAGGACTTAATCTCGTTCTCATCAGTCCATTTGTATGGAATACTCTAGTATATAGGCAGCTATTCTCTGTAAAACTACTTAAAACAATATTTTGTATTATAAATTCAAGACAATCGTAAAAATAAATTTTCAACATTCCAGGACTAACTTTTCATTTTCCCTGAGTATGAATATTTAAAGAGGAAAATTCTAATCTCTTATAAATTAAACAGAACAATTTTTAATTAAAATTCGTACATTTTTTAATTTATTATTATCAGGGTAAACACAGACTAGTTTTAAGGAATTCAAAAGAATGTGTGAATGTGTTTCCAAGAACCAAAATATTGAATTCAATAAGTTTGAAATTAGTTTGGAAAATTTTAAGGGAATGCAAAATAATTTTCTGAAATGTCTCAGAATAATGATAAAGTAATCAAAAACTTAAAAAAGTTCAACAGCAAAAATGGAATACAGTAAAATTGAGTGAATTAACAGAATTCAAAAGAAATTTAAAAAACGTTGAAAGAATTCAGGAGAAATATTTCAAAACCCTTAAAATCATTATAATTCCGTGAAATTTTGTTGTGTAATCCTTTGACAATGCTTTAAAATCTTTTAAAACACCCTTAAATATTTCAAAACCTTTGAAATCACTTCAAATTATGGACATCAATTCAAAGATTCTTGCAATCTTTTCAAATTCCCGAAAATATTTTAAAATCTTGGAAATCCCATCAAATTACTGAAATTATTTTTAAATTCTTTGAAATCTGTTTAAATATCTTACAATATTTCCAATCCCTTCATTTTTTATAGCTCTGGGAAATTAAATGCTTGGAACTAAAAAAAAATAACTAAAATTTTAGAAATCTTTTGTAACCGCTTCAAAATTATTGAAACGTGCTTAAAATATCGTAAGATGTTTGAATTACTTTTAAACAATTTTTTTAAGTCCCTTCAAATTTTTCATAGCTCTTGAAAACTCCTTAGATTTTTAAAGATACCCTAAAATCTTTTAAATCCCTCCGAGTTATTGAAATTAGTTTAAAATTCTTTGGAACCTTTTAAAATCTGCTAAAATATTTAAATTTTCTCGAAATACCTTAATATTTTTTAAAGCTTATGAAAATTAATAAGAATTTTTTTAAATACCCTAAATTATTTGAAAATCCTTCGAAATCCTTCGAAATATATTAAAACTTTTTAAAACTATTTAAAATTGTATAGAATTTGTAAGAATACTCTAAGATCTTTAAAATCCTTTGGAATAACATGCAATTACTGAAATCTACTCAAAATATCCAAGGATATTTAAAATCCTCCAAAATCTCTAAAATTTACTAAAATATCTTGACATCTTTTAAAATACTTTAAAATCCTCAGATAAATGATAAAATCCCTGCAAATCTTTTAAAATGTCCTAAAACCTTATAGATTCTATAAAATCGTTCAATATCTTCCGAAATTCTATTAAATACTTTAAAACCCCATATGCCTTACAATCTTTTAAAATATTCTGAATATTTCAAATCCTTCGACATATTTTAAAATCCCCTGAAAACTTGCTATTGCTCTTGAAAATTTCCTGGATGTTTAGAAAATAGCCTAAAATCTTTTTAAATACCTGTAAACTATTTAAATCTATGGAAAATTCTTCAGAATTTTTTTCAAATATCCTCAAGTATTAAAAGTCCTTTGAAATCTGTTAAAGTCCCTTGAAATTCGCATTTGAAATGCTTTTAATTTTTTGAAATCTATTCAAAACTCCTTGAAATCTTTTAAAATACGCTAAAATGTTCAAAATCCTTTGAAATCTTTTGATATCCCTTGAAACTTTTTAAACCTCTTGAAAACTCCCTAAAATTTTGTAAAATACCCTAAAATCTTTAAAATCCATTCAAATTATTGATATTAATTGTCATTTTCATTTTTGATATCCCTTGAAACTTTTTAAACCTCTTGAAAACTCCCTAAAATTTTGTAAAATACCCTAAAATCTTTAAAATCCATTCAAATTATTGATATTAATTGTCATTTCCTTGGAATCTTTTTAAATATTATAAAATCCTACGAAATTCCTTATTTCTTCTTAATAAATTCTTTTTGATAATTTATTAAAATATCTAAATTTTTTCAAATCCATTATTATTTTTGCAATCCCTCACAATAATTGAAATTTTTAGAAATTTTTTGCAAAATTGGTAATCTATTGAAAATACCTTGGAATCTTCTTAAATACCCTGAAACATTTCAAACTCCTTGAAATTTTTTTAAAGCTCTTAAAAATTACATAATTGGAACCTTTAAAAACAACCCAAAACCTTTAAATCTTTTGAAATCGCTTTAAATGATTTTAAATTATTGAAATCAATTAAAAATTTCTTGGAATGTTTTCATATACCCTAAAATATCCTAAATCCTTTGAAATATTTTGAGAATTGCTAAAGCTTTTGAGAATTCTGTAGAATAATTTTGACAAATTCCTTTAAATCTTTAAAATCCTTTGGACTTCCTTTACATTATTGAAATCATTAACAAAATCCCTTGGAATATTTTAAAATACGCTAAAATATTTCAAATCCTCTAAAATCTTTTTGAAATTCATTAATACGTTTTAAACCTGTTGATAACTCCTTACACATTTTTAAAATCCGTTTAAACTATTGAAATAAAATAACAATTCTTTGGAATATTTTAAAACATCCTAAAATCTTTCAAATCTTTGATAATATCTTGAAATATTTGAAAAATTTTGAAATCTAGGAAACGCTTAATTTCTTCTAAGTTCTTATTGAAAGTTTTTAAAAATATAGTGAGAGCTTTTCAAATCCCTCAAAATGCTCAGCAATCTTATAAAATCCTCTGGAATCTTTTAAAATGTCCTAAAACCTTATAGATCATATAAAATCCTTCCATATCTTCCGAAATGCTAGTCAATTTTTTAAAACCCAATTACATTTTTTCCAATCCCTTAAAATAATTGAAATTTATAGAAATTTCTTGCAAGATTTATATTCTTTTGAAAATGCCTTGTAATCTTTTTAAATGCCTCAATATTTCAAATTCTTGAAAATCTTTCGAAAACCCTTGAAAATTTGTTTTTGCCTCGAAAAGTTCTTGGATATTTTTAAAATACCCTAAAATATTTTTAAATACCTTCAAATTATTGAAATCTATTGAAAATTATTCGAAATGTTTCAAAATACACTCAAATATTCAAAATCTTTTTAAATCTTTTGAAGTCCTTTGAGACTTTTTAAAACTCTTCAAATGTCTTCGGATTTTTCTGAAATATCCGAAAATATTTCAAATCGTTTGAAATCTTTTGATATTTCAAATCGTTTGAAATCTTTTGATATTTCAAATCGTTTGAAATCTTTTGAAACTTTTTAAAGTACTTGAAAATTCATTAGGATTTTTTAAATACTCGAATAACTTAAAAATTCTTTAAAATCCATTGAAATTATTGGAACCTGTTAAAATTTCTAGGTATGTTTTAAAATACGCTAAATATTTGTTCAAATTTGTTTACATCCCTGAGTTTCCCTAAGAAAATTCCCAGAAAGCAGAAAAATAATTTTCTGCTGTTAACTGTTAAGGAAGTAAGGAAAAATGATTTAATACTAATTAAATATTCTATATATTTACCTGTTTATATCCCAGGTGTAAATACTACCATCGAAACCGCTAGTCAAAAGTAAGCCATCATTGGGACAGTATTCTATATTTTTTACCCAATTCGAATGACCTTGAAGAGTTCTAATTCTTTGTTTTAAATTCCTAGAATCCCAAAGTGCTACTGTGCTGTCGTCTGAACAAGTCGCAAATATCCGTTGATCCAGAAATCTAAATATAAGTGTCATTCGTTAGATATTTAATTGCCAGCTTCTTTTTGTTAAAAGCTTCTCAAATCCTTTGTTTGAAATAAACTCTTTACTAAGAGTATCAACTACGAAACCAGGGTGTCTCGTGATCACGCAATTTAAAATTCCCGGGCTTTTCCCGGCTTTTTACCGACCACATTTTTTTCATCCGACCAATTTACAGATGTCTTTTTCTAGTTTGTCCCAAACCAAAGTATAGAAATGGAAAATTCAACATAATTCACACATAAAAAAAACTTATATTGTAAATAAAAAAAATTATTTATTTATCATAGACCACATAAGTTATTTAAATGTTAACAAAATATTAGAGTTGATTTTTTTCTTTTAAATATTTGAAAACATAGTGCAAATTTTAATGTTTTCTTAAAATTTAAATTATATCTAATATGATGAATATTTTGAAAAGATCGCAAAACTGGAAGGCATCTTATCTTAAGATAAATAATAATAAAAATGAAATAAATATATATTTTAAGTAAATTTGATAGAAGCCTCATAATTACTGATTTAATATATTCTACAAAAATATTTCATTCCGCAGACAAAATATTAAGATTATTTCAACATTTTTATTTGAACGTTGAACATATTGCACTATGTAAGACGAAAATTTTTAAATAATAGTGACAGTTTTGTACGCTGGATTGGAAACCAGAAAAACCTGGAAATTACACTGAATTTTTGTTTTCGCCAGGAATCTTACAAATTTTTAGAAGAAAAATCTATCCAATCACTAAGCGTTTGTTAACTTTTTCAATTATTAAATTCAATGTGACCGCCGTTTTAATCAAAAAAAAAATTGACAGTCATTTCCCGGTTTTCCCCGGTTCGCAAACATTTTTGATGGTCAATTAAATTTAAAAATTCGAAATCTAAAGCTAACCATTTTTCCATTTGAATTAATGAAAAATGAACTCTTCAATTTTTAACTTTTCAAATTGAAGTTTAAAAGCTTTTTAATTCGAAATTTTTGTACTCAAATGATCAATAACTTACAACAATAAAATAGAAAGTACTAACATTTTTCAATTGTAAAATTTTAAATTTAATTTATTTAAACTGCCAAATTTAGAATTTTTAATTTTTGTAAATTGTAGAGTTTCAAGATTCAGATTCAGTTCCAAAACTATAAACCCAAGTTATCATTTTCAATGCTTTAAATTGTAGCATCAATCAATAAATTAAAAAAATTAAATTATAGTATTTTAAACAATTTTTATTTTTATTTTAAATTGTTTAGATATACTTAAAATGTTTCAAAATTTTATTTCAGTCTTGAAAAATAAACATGCTGTTTCAAATTTTTTCAAATTTTAAATTATTATTAAAAGTTTTTCATAACTTCTGAATACCTTTTAAAATGATTCGATTTTCAAATAATTTTTTGAAGCAAGAAATCATTTTCAATTTTTCTAGCAATCTTAATCATATTTTTTATTCTTTTGAAGCCTTGCACAATTCTTAAAAAGTTTCTTCTTATTTTGTTCGAAATCTGTAAAAATCTACATTTTGTTTTAATTTAGGCCATGGCTATTATATATTTAATCATTACAAATTTTTAACTAATTTTGAATCTTTTCAAAACCTCTAAATATCTCTTAAAATTGCTCAAAGTGATTTATAAATAAAAAGTGTTCAATTGTTATTTACAAATCAAAATTCAACAATTTCAGTTACAAAAGAATCATTTTTTAAATAGAAAAACTAAAATCGTAACGCTTAAAGTTTAAAATCTCCTTGAAATTCTAACGATTCTATTTAAACAATTCAGTTGCGAATTAAATCTTTTTTTTACGGCTAAGATTTATGAATTGAACCAGTTTAATTTTTTACGTTGAACTCTGAAAAATGTTTTATTTTTAAAGGATTTAGATTCGCCTTAAGAAATAAAATTATTGTTCACTTTTTGATATTTCAAGTACAGATCCATTTTTAAAATAATTAGTTTATATTTACCGTTGATAAAATAAAAATGTTTTTTATCAAAAATTTTCAATTGAATGCTTTTAATTTTTAATTGCTCAAGTTTCAAAGACTACATTTTAAAATTCTTTAAATTAAAAATATACGCTTAAAAATAAAAATCTAAAATGGAAAATTTGGATAAGTAAAAGATTTTTGAATTATGAATTATAAACTGAATTACATCACAACTAAAGAAGATACAAATTTAACTAATTATTTTTTTAATTGTTACAATCGAACTTGGACAGATTTTTCTGCTAAAATTTGTAAAATTCTCCGTAAAAAAAGTCACTGTCATTTCACAGTTATTCCCGGTCTCAAAAAATTCCCGGTGATTTCCTTGTTTTTTTGGTTTCTCGGTCCAGCAGTCACTCGGTAAATCATTCAGTTTGCAATACGTAATTCTAAAATCTGTTACTTAAAACATTTTCCATTTCAGATCTTCATTTTTAAGCCTACTTTTTCCATTTACAGAATTGCAGAATTTAATTAAACATTATGTGCCCAGTTACAATTATTTTTAAATCGCTTAACATTTAATACCTTCAACTTAAAATTGCTTAAAATTATATAATTTTTTTAATTTACAAATTTATTAATACTTTCGTCAGTTTACAGCATTATAAATGATAGCGTGGATTTATATTTTTTTTTTAAGTAGAAATCTTTAAACTGTTCAATTTTGAAGAGATTCAAATTTTGCGGTTTAACAGAATTTATTTTTAAATTGTTCAAATGATGAAGTTTTATAATCTTCTATATTACACGTACACATTATTGAGCTTTTGAATTAAAGTTGTTTTAAGATTCAAGTTTAAAAGTTTAAAATTTTTTTAATTTGCTGTAGAAATTTAAATTACAACTAAACAATTACTAATTTGAAATTATTTAAAATTAAATAATTTAACTTCTACTTTAAAAAACGTTCAGTTTAAGCAAATTCAAATGTTTTCATATATTTGAATAAGCATGTCCACCATTTTAGTCGAGGATGAAATTACCGGTTATTTCCGGGTTTGCAAAAATGGTGATTGAAATTACAAAATTCGAACTCTTAAAGCTGAAAATTTTCTTTACTCTAAGCAATAAAAAATAAACTAAAAATTAAAGCACTCAATGGTGGAAATATTTTTTTAATTTTTAACTTTTAAAATTTAAGCTTTAAACATTTATTATTTAAAAACTCAATAATTTTCACGTATAAACTAGAAGCTTTTATAATATTTCATTTAAACAATTTTTACTAAATTCTGCTAAACTACACAATTTTCAATTTTCCTAAAAATAAGATGCCTCGAATTTTTTCAACTTTTTAAATTTTTGTTGTATTAGATATAATTTAAATTTTTCGAAAACTTTGAACATTGCATTATTTTATAATATATTCTTGAATAATTAACAAAATGCCTTCTACCTCATATATTTCATTGGGAATTATAATACTTTTCAACTTAATTAAGAACAAATGTTAAATCTTATATAATTATCGACTAAACAATAAAAGAACATAAAGCAGAAAAAGTTGATTTTGCGATAGAAAAGAAAAAAACGACCCGAAATAAAATTCCTGGGTTTATTCCCAATTTCCCATCACGCTAGACACCCTGTGAATATTTAAAATAATATTTTTTAATAGTATGACTCACCTTACGCAATTGACGCAATCGCCGTGAGCATTATCAATAGCACGAATCAGTCGTCGACTTAAGGGATCAAACATTAAAACACTTTTCTTTTCACACGCTGCCAGCAACAGCGATCTAGAAGGAAATAAAAATATTTATGAGTCCTTAAGAAAAATCAGTCATTTCTAAAAAAAACTGTAAGCGAAAAAAATATTGAAAATAATTATTATGATAAATATTAACAAAGAAAAAGAATGATATGCAAACAAGGAAACACATCACAAAATTTTGTAATTGTCAGTTTTCCAAATTTCCGAATATACCTTATGTTGTAATTAAATTACAATATTCAAAATACTGAACTGACATGTATGTAAATTAATTCATATCTTTCAGTAAGTGGAAAGTGTTTTGCAATTTTTAGTACATATCTTTAAGTACATAAATTACTGCATAAATTATTGAATAAATTACAATTTTGTACTCATATTTAAATGTTTGTTTTTTCATGTTTTTAATAAGAGGACGTCCATTAATTACGTAAAGCTTTTTTCTCTTTTTATTTTTTTAATGCTAACTAAAACCTGTTTAGTCTATGGAAATTTCTTTTTATAATAATTCTTTTGATCATTTTGTAGACAACTTAAGTATTTAAATTATGTGAATATTCCATGAAATCCGGTGAATTCTTCGGATTCGATATTATTATATTTGGCAAAATCTTTTAAAGTCGCTTAAGATATTCAAAATATAAAATCTTTCAAAGCCCTTTGAAATTAATGAAAAAATTATGAAATCATGTAAACTCCATGAACATACTTGGACATATTTTATAATCTTTTGAAATATCTTATATCGCGTGAAATTATCAAAATATAATCTCTTAAAATCATTTAAAGTCTTTGCACATCTTTTCAAATCCCGTGATATCTTGTGAAAACTTATAAAATTACCTTATATCCCTTAAAATCCCGCAGTTTAAAAAATGTAATCTTTGAAACATTTTGTAAATCCATCATTAGTTTTTACATTGTGTGAATATTGCTCAAAATCCTGTAAATTTCATGGATATAGTACATAATGATTCCGTAAAATGTTTTAAAATGCTTGAAATTCAGTGAAATATTTCGAAATCTCTTGAAACCTTAATTAAAAGCCCTTTGAAAAAATCACTGAATTCTTACGAAATCCTGTAAAGTCCTTGGATATACTGTGGAATGTCTTTGAAAACCCATAAAATTCTTTTAAACCCCATGAAATCATCTAAAATCTCTTAAATTAAATTAAATACCCTCACAATCCTTAATAATTTCGACACTTTTGAAATCGTGTGAGTTTCGAAATATTTTGAGTTCTCCTGAAAGTTTCAAAATCCCTTAAAAATTTATTGAAATCATACGAAATCCTCTCAAATCCGTGGATATACTTATAAATTTTTTTAAATCTCTTTATTTCTTGACATCCTTTTAATACCCATGAACTCTTTGAATTTGTTTTCTGAATTCATTGAAGTTTTTTAAGTGATGTGAATATTCCTTAAAATCCTATGCATTTCTTAAAATCGTTGAAATTTCCTCAAATATTTCAAAATATTAAGAGATCCCTTGAAATTTTCGAAATCCCTTTAAAGATAATAGATTTAATAAAATCTTCTAAAATTCGTGGATACACTTTGGAATATTTTATATATTTTTAATTTTTGTTTGAATTCTGTGAAATCATCATACTTGCCTTTAAATCTCTTAAAATCTCTCACAATATCTTACAACATTTGCATATCTTTTGAAATTCATTCCAAATTTATTTAATCCTACAAAATCCCTTTGAATCTTCGAAATCCATTAAAATCCCCTGATTATATATTTAAAAATTTATAAAAATACTTCGGCATCTCTTAAAATACCATGAATTTCTTTAAAAATGTTGAAAATCCCTTATTCATGGATATCATTCATGATCTCTTGGAAACCCTTTAAAATTATTGAACTCCCGAAAAATCCCTTCATATACTTTTAAAAAGCTGTGGAAATCCCTTACACCTTTTTAGATTTGCTGAAAATCTTTTGAAATCCTGTAAATCCCACAAAAATGCCTTAAAATCTTTAAGAATCGGTTAAAATCCTTAAAATTGCGAAATAAAAACCACTTCAATGCTTTTTAAATCTTGGAAGCCACATTAAAATCTCCTGAAATTCTTCCAAATTCGTGAAAATACTTCGTTACCTCTTGACATCCTTTGAAATTCCGTCAATTCTTATTAAAATTTTGTGAATCCATTAAATTTTTCTTCAAATGCCTTTAAATCTTCGAAACCCCATTAAAAGACTGTAAAATCCTTAAAAGTTCTTCACTATATCTTGAAATCCTTGGAAATCTCATTTACAATGAAAATTATCGTTACATAATTAATAAACGTTACTAAGAATCAACAACTAATGAAATCTATAGTGAAATCCATGAGTAACAATAAAATGATAATAATAAACAAAAATGTGTGTGCTTATAACTAATTACAAATTTAGTTCCACATGTATATCGCATAAAAATTAGACGTAATAGACTACACCTTATCTAGTTATTCTAAGAATAAACCGGGGAATTTCCCAATCATTCGTTTGAACTATAATAGGTAACTTTTCAGTTACGAAAAGTAATTAAAAAAAAGAATTTTCGTTTCATTTTCAACCAATAAAATTCATTCTTATCAAAGTAGTTCCACTTTCAACCAGTAGTTGCATTGTTTAAAAAATTAACTTTTTAACAAAAAACTTGAAATTTCAACTGAATAATTCAATTCCTAATAAAATTGAGGAAATTTATATTACACTAAAATTTGTATTTAACCAAATAATTGAATTTTCCAGAAAAAAACACTAATTTCCAACCAAACATGAAATTGTCAAATAAAAAAGATAAATACTCAACTAGTAATGGAATAATTAAATTATCAAACAAAAGTATATAATAGTTTATATTTCAACAATAAAATTTTAATTTTCAATCAAAATCAGTCCGGAAAAAAATTTCAAACAAATTTCTGAATTTCCAAGACAAAAAGGCAAATTCTTTACTAAACAGTTGAATTTATAACCCAAAGATAATAATTTCCAACCAAAAAGTTAATTTTCAAACAGATCATTAAATTTTCAACTAAAAACTATCAAAGTAAAAAAAATATTTAGATTTGCAACCAATAAAATTAATGTTTAAGAATGTACTATAATTTTAAAACAAAAAAGATTAATTTTCACATAAAAATGTAATAATTGAATTTTTAAATAAAAATAATCAACTTTCAGCTAATTAAAAAAGGCGGATTTTCATACATTTTCAACTAATAAAATAATTTTTTATCATAGTAGTTCAACTTTCAAACAATAAATGAATTTTCGACAAAGAAAGTTGGAGTTTTAACAAAATAGTTGAATTTTCAACAAAATAATTTAATGTTTTAATAAAATATTAAAATTTGTATCCCACGAAGTAGTTCCATTCAAATAAATAAATTTTCAACTAAATAAGATGATTGTCATAAGATGTCATCAGAATTTTAATTTTCAATAAAAAAAAATAAAGAAAAAAAATGTCCACCATATGGTGGAATTTTCAAGTCAAAAGGGTGCATTTGCTAACCAAAGATAATAATTTTCTACAAAAAAGTTAATTTTCAAGTAAAAACTAACAATTTTTAAGAAAATATTTATATTTTCAACCAATAAAATCGAATTTTAACAGAGTAATATAATTGTCACCAAAAAAAGATGAATTTCTCATGAAAAATGTTATCAAAAAAACGGAATAGATGAATTTTCAATTGAGAAAAGTAATTTTGTAACCAAAGAAAAATGTAAATTTCCGTAACAATTTCAACGAATAAAATCTGTTTTTAACAATGAAGTATAATTTTTAACCAAAAAAGATTATTAATGTAAATAAATAAATAAGTGAAATGGGTGAATTCTAAGTTCAGTTCTGATCATTTTCGGACAAAATCGAGATTTTTTCAAAACATAATCAAATTGGGTGATAATGTGATGGAGTTCAGAAATTCTTAATGCCTTGAAATCTGTTAAAATCTCGTTTACTGTGAAAATGACGAATATATGTATAATCAAATCTGCATAGAGTGAGATAAAAATATAGAATCTTACGTAATGAGGTATAAAATTTCCAAAATTATCCTTACGCAATTAATGGACGTTCCCTATGAAGAAAAAATGAATGAAATCCATACTGAAATCCATGAGCATCAATAAAACGAAGCACAATGCAAAGAAAAACGGAACAAAACAGAAACAAAAATTTTGAATCATAATACACAAAAATGTTTGTGCGTATAACCAATTAAACATTTATTTCCACACGTATATTACATAAAAGAAAACTCGTTATAATTTTCTGGTTCACTTAACAAATCATACAAAGCCCATGAAAAGGAATAGGATTGATTTCATACATTAATTTGCATTTTTCAGTAGACCTTATCTAGTTATTCTAAAAATAAACCAGGGCATTTGCCAATCATTCATTTAATTGCTTTCATTGGTCGAATCAACGCCTTTTTGAAATAATTAGTGCCATTAGTGATTAGTGCAATGTTGCAAAATAGGACTTTTAGGTTAGGAACGAAAGACCTTAAGTGAAGATTTAAAATTAAAGAAATGACAATTTGAATTAAATAAAAAAGTATCTTACCCATCAGGAGAGTATTCCAAGTTGAAAACCCCGCCGTGAATCGCACTGTAGAGATTTTCATTATGATCCCAAGAAGTAACAGACTGAATAGACGAATATAAAGTTTTGTGAAAACGATCATTGTGGCCGAGAGGTTGGCTTATGCCAAGTTCTCGCTGTCTCAACCACATATTATTTAGAGACAGTTTCGTTTTAATTTTTGGCATTTCGTCGTCCTCTTCTTAATCGAAAAATTAATTACATGCAGATTACATGCAACCAATTTTGACAACTTTTCGTAACTTCACAGAAGCCGTCCTAATCACAAATTGTTTGTCTCTTTCCTCAATAATAAAAGGCCGTTAAATTAATTTCTCTATATGCTCCACTATTTAGAAATTAAACCTGCATTTTACAAGATTTCTTTGATTTCATTCTCATTGCAATCACTCGTGTTGCACTTGCAGTTCAAGGTTTACAAGTAAAGGTTAGGTATCACTTTCGGAATGTGCTGCGTTTTCTGTACAATCTTTTACTGTTATTAACACTGATCTTAACTTGCATTAAAACTCAAGATCTTGGAAGCTAATTACTTTTTTGATAAGGAAAAATAAAGTTCCCTGATAAGAAAAAATACCTTTTTCAAAAACCGAATAGAATCCCTGCAACACAAATACGTATGCGCGCCATGTTTGACATTCCCTCGATTCTGCGCTCAACCGTCAACTTCTCGCATCAACCTTGGGTCATCAGGTCATCCTTTGAATCCGTAACCAATCATAACATTTCTAATTTTGTTACTGGTTATCGGGTTTCGTTACTATGGTTACCGTTCCTCATTTGGTTATTATTGGAAGACGTGACTGTGTCGTGTCAATTATTAGGGAAATGTTTTCTGTTTATTTACGTTCCACGTCAAAACTTATTTCAAATTCGTGTTAAAATCAGTGAAATTCAGAAACTTCTTTTTTAATTGAAAAGCATCAATCAGAAAAGTGGATGCCACATTTCAAATAATTTCGTAAGTCAATGTAGAATATCTCTTTCTTCACTTTCAGTGATTCTAACCTCAAAAATAGTTTGACGTTTTAAAGAAAATTATAAACTTTAACTGGGTTTATTATTAATGAATAGTATTTATTTTGTTATGAAAATATTCGCAAAACTTTTTACACAAAATATTAAAACCTGTAAATTAAATATTTTCTACACAAGTAGATATTCTAGATGAACCTTTTTTGAACAGAAATATTATACAGAAAATTATCAGATGTAAAACTTTTCTGATAAAACAATTTTCAAACGAATTATTCGCCACTGGGAATATAAAAGCAGACTTTACACTAAAAGTTAATTATTTTTAATCTTAAAGTCTACAATTATATTTTTGGTTGAGAATTCATCTCTTTTAATTAAAAATTCGATTATTTCATTGAAAATTTAATTGTTAAGATAAAAATTTAACTTTTTTGTCAAAAAGTCAACTTATTTATCCAGTTTTAAACTTTCAAACGAAAAAAAGTGTTAGAATATTTGTTCATTTATAGTGTAAATTATATATTATTGAAGCAAAACTATAAAGCATTTTTTAAATTGTAGTTGAAACAATATTTATAAATAACATTGGTTAAACTTTGATAAAAATTCATTTTACTCGTTTTAAATGTAACGAAAATTCTTTTTTTTGTTAGAGAATTACTTTTCTTAACTCGAAATTCAACTATTCCATTTTTGACTGAAAATCGACCATTTTGTATTTAAAAATTGAATTAAAATTTTTCTGCTTTGTTAAAAATTTATTTTATTGTTTAAAAATATAAATATTTTGTTAGAAGACGATCGCCAAGTTTAAGTCGAAAGTTTAATTATTTGGTTGAAAATTAACTCTTTTGTTTAAAATTATTATCTTCGGGTCCAAAATTGAACTGTTTGTACAAGATACATCTTTTTGGCTTAAAAATGTAACTGTTTTGTAAACAATATTCTCGTTTTGGCTTGAAAATTCCAATTGTTGAAATATTAACTACTACATTTTTTTGAGAATTCATATTTTTTGTTGAATTTAACAGTTGTTGATTTAAAATTTCTCTTTTTCGGTTGAAACATCAGTGATTTGTACTAAATTTATTTTTAGTTGAATATTCGTCAGTTAACTGAAAATTGATCTCTTTGGTAGAAAATTTATAATTTTTTTTTAAATTCGTCTGTTTTAAAATAAATTGTTTAACTGAAAATTGGATTATTTTATTGTTGATTAAATATTTATCTTTTTAATTGAAACTTCAATTATTGGATTGAAAATGTATCTTTGTGGGATAAAAAATTCCAATATGTCATTAAAAATCCAATTATTTTATTGAAAATTTAACTATTTAGTTGAAAAGTCAACCCTTTTGTCGAAAATTGAACGATTCCATTTTTGGTTTTAAGATTATACTATTTTGTTAAAAATCGATAGTTTTTAGTTAAAAATACGTCTTTGTGGGATAACAATTCTAGTATTTGATTAAAAACTTAATCATTTTGTTGAAAATTCAACTATTTTGTCGGAAATTTAACTATTGGTTAAAAGTTAGACTACTTTGATAAAAAATCATTGTATTAGTTGAAAATTTAACGAAAATTTCATTTTTTTAAATTACTTTTCTTAAAATAAAATTCACCCATTCTGGTTTTGGCTGAAATCGATCATTTGTATTTAAAAATGTAACTGCTACATTTTTCTTTGAGAATTCATCCTTTCGAGTTGCAAATTATACTACTTTGTTAAAAAATGATTTTATGGGTTGAAAATATAAATACCTTATAAGAAATTGTTAGTTTTTAATTGAAAATTGAATTATTTGGTTGAAAATTATTATCTTTGGGTCGACAATTTGCCCATTTTGCTCAAAGCAAAATTTTCAATTTGTTTGATTCTTTTTCTTCACTGTTTTTGATTGAAAACTAAAATTTATTTATTGAAATATAAAATATTACCTTTTTCATTGAGAATTCATCTTTTTTATTTAAAAATTCAATTATTTGATTGAAAATACTTCTTTGTAGGATAAAAAGTTAAATTTTTTGCAAAAATGCATCTATTGGTTGAAAGCTGAGCAATTCTAACGAAAATTCATATTTTTCGTTTGGAAATTACTTTTCTTAACTGAAAATTCACCTTTTTCATTTTTGGCTGAAAATCGATTATTTTTAATTAAAAATTCAACAATTACATTTTTCGATATGAATTCATCTTTTTGGATGAATTTTCAGTTAAAAAAAGTAATTTTCTAACGTAAAATTATGAATGATCGTTACAGTCTCAACGAATAAAATGAATTTTTATCTAAGTAGTTCAACTTTTAATTAATAATTAAATTTCCGATAAAAAAGTTGACTTTTTAACAGAATAATTGGATTTTCAAAAAAAAATCAATTATTTATCAAATACTAGAAGCTTTATCTCACAAAGGGGTATTTTCAACCAAAAAAGATGAATTAAAAAAAAAGTTGAACTTTGAAATAAAAAAAAATAAATTCTCAACGATAAATGTAATAGTTGATATTTCAACAAACAAATTTTAATTTTTATTAAAAACTAGCAGAGAAAAAATTGCATAAAAATTGCTGAATTTTAAAGCAAAAGAGGCGAATTCAAAGATCATTTTTAATTGTTTTGAATTGGAATTCTTGAATTTTAAAATCGAATACTATTTTAAATATATTTTTAATTGCTAAAATCATTTAAACAATTTTTCAAACGGTAAATTTTATTAACAAATAATTATTTTGGATAATAATTGCTTTTTTATTAAAAATTGCTGAAGGTCAAGTTTTAGAGACTCCCGAAAAAAGCTATTATTCATCAAAATTTAATTATTTTTAAATATGTGGTAAGAAGCGATAAAAAAAACGTTCAGTCAACCATTTTTTTTTAAATTAACAAACTTACAAAAGCATTTCAACTTTTTTTCATTTTTTTATGAAAAATAATTTTTTCTCCTTTAAACGGAACTATTAGCAATACTTTTTTTAAATTGTTTAAATCTGAAAAAAATCGAAAATGTTAGATTCAAATTGAATTTTAAGTTTTAAATGTTTGCAGTATTAAAACTGTATTTTGAAGTTAATAATCCTGAAATTAAAAATGTTTTTTTGGTGACGTTTACATTAAAAGTTGTTTTTGTGATATTAAGTTAAATTAAACGAGACTGGAAGGAATTTATTTTCAACTCTCTGAGAAAATAAAATATGCAGTCAAATTTGGTACTCTTTTCTTTTTAAATTCATTAGCAAATGATTGTAAATATAATTTTATTTGTCCTAAATGTTATAGAATATGTACAGTTTCTTATAGCATATTATTAACGGTCAGATTAAAGTAAAAACAGTTCTGATTGCAATAATTGTATTACAAAGTAATACACATTTGTTAAGGTAAAAAACCTTGTTAGTACTCCTTAATAATATAACAATTATATGTCATCAATAACGCCATTGGGCACATCAGAATTAAAGTTAAATCCAGTTCCCTTAAAATTTTTCCCAGTCCATTCATTAAATCGACGTTCCAAATCTGTGGACATGTAATTTTTCCAGTCTCCTATTTGTCCCTTTCTAATGAATCTAATATTTGGATCAGCATTGTTCCCATTTTTCGTGGGAAGAATTTGTTCTAAATTTACAGCAGGGTTTGATGTCATCTTCGAGAATTTCAAATGTTCTTTGAGTTGTTCAATCTGTTCTTCCGTTATTTTCTTGTTGAGAAACTTAGCTGTCTTCTTAATTATTTCAGTTTGGTTCTGCACAAAATAATTTTTATGAAACAATTTATCGTAATATTTAAGTGAAATTTTGAATGTTGAGTTGCTTACTCTTTTCATGTCTTCGTATGTCAGGAAAAGTACATTTTCGTCATTTCTGTGTTCCCAAAATTTAAGTATGTGGTTCCAAAATGCTCCCATTGGTGCTGACAGAAAAAAATGATCAGTATTTAAAATTAATAAGGGTGTCTGATAATCGGAAAATAACCAGTAATTTATATAAAACCGAAAATAAAAATTGCAGTCGGGAAACACAATTAAAGTTTTTAAAAATGTGATATTTTTTTATGAATCGTGATAACAATACACATCAATTTTAATGTTTAGCCTTTAATTTTTTTAAAACGTTGTGGTCACTATAAAGATTGCGAATTTGCTAAACCATCCTTTTTGGAAAAAATATTTCCAAAGAAATAATCTTATTTCGTAATAAAATTTATTTCTGAAGGTTTCTAACCATTATTGCTAAGAAACAAAATTTGTATTTTAAATGATACTTAAATAATGGAAAATCATTCTACTCTTAAAATTTTGCTATAACTATAATTTGTAAACTTTTTCACACTTCAAGAGACAAGAAAAAATTGCTGGAATAATTATTAATAATTCCGATTTTACATTAAAATCTAGAAAATTTTAAGATTTTTTTTTTTTAATTTTGAAAGATTTAAGAAAATTGAAGGGAAACTTAATTAAAATATTTCGAAGTTTTAGAAATTTTTCAAAGATTAAAAAATAATTAAAATCTTGAGAAGATTTCACAACATTTCAAACAAAATTTAGATTTTTTTTTAATTTGAAAAAATAGCTTCTTAAGCTTCAATTCTGGAATTCTTATTAGGTTCAATTTTGCTTTTTAAAAAGTATAAAACAGAATATAATTTTTGTAAGATTTCGAATAAAAAGTTTAGAATTTTCGAGGGTTTTAAGAGAAAAACAAATTTTTATTCAGATTTCTGACAATATTTAGAATGGATTTTTATTTTGAAAAATAAGTTTAAGATAATATTATAATATATATTATTTATATATAATATTTTAAAGAAAAGATTAAAAGTTTTTAAATATAAAAATGTACAAGAGATTACAAAAATTCAAAAAAGGCCTGTCAATTTTAAAATATATTTATAATTTTCGAATAGATTCAATAATAATTTGAAACTTGTTAAGATTTCAAAAAAATTGAAAAATGAGCTTTTTAAGGATTTCGAAGAAAGAAATTAGGATTTTTAAAAAAATTTTTTGGTCTTAGCGATTAATTATTGATTAGTTATTGAATTTTTATTGCAAAAACTAATTATAAAAATTACTTATTTTAACTCTGAGTGAATTTTACAATAAATATGTTGTAAACACATGTAATTATAATGAAACTGTCATAAGAAAAGATTAAAAATATTATTTTGTAGCTGCTCTTCAAGAAATAATTAAATAATTAATCGCTAATATCAAAGGCATTAAAAATTATATCTAAGAATTGTTTTAAGAATTAGAAGACCAAAAATAATTAACAAAGTATATATTTTTTAAATAACAACTATTATGTTAATAAAATAAAAAATAATTAAGACATCGAAATTGTATTACATTTCCAATGTTCTGTTTTAAAAAATGACATAATGTCTGAAGCAATTTTAATCTCCTTGTATTAATTTTTACTCGACCAGTGTGGCCGCTTGACAGAAAACTGGACATTTTTCGAGACCGGAAAAAACTGGGAAGTGACAGTGATTTGTTTTTTACCGGGAATTTTACAAATATTTAGAAGAATAATCTCTTCAAGTTCGATTTCCAAAGTTTTTAAAATAATTAGTTGAATTGTTATCTTTTATAATTATGATTTATCCTCATGACTTCTTTTTTTTTTATCAAATGAAAATTATCAGAGTTATAGCATTTTCAAAATCCAAGAAAACAAACCAAAATAAACATTTTAAGCCAAACAACGCATGATATAAAAGAAAGTCAAGAGAAGAGTTGATTTCTGAAAGCCTGATCAGATTATCATGACAAAATTTTGAATTTGGTCGAAAAGTTTAAAATTAAAATTTTTAACGTACAAAAAATAACGAAAACCCAAAAATTTCATTTTACGGCCAATCTATGCAAGATACGAAAAAAAGGAATTCACTATAATTGCGCGCCCTGAAAAGATATGCAAATATTTCATGAATTACTTTTCGATAGGGTGCATAGTTTTTGCTTTAGTCTTAAAAAACAACGTTAAAAATAAAAAATTAAAGTCTTGGACAAACGGCAAAAGCTATAGAAAAAAAATAGACAAACGTTACTCTTACAAAAAATTGCGAAAACTCATTTAAATTTGTCATGAATAATTATTGATAGGATACGCAGTTTTTGTTTTCATAGTAAAAAATAATATTCAAAATTAAAAAAAAAAATAACTTTTCGAAAAACGACACGAGATAAGAACTAAAATTAACAGACTAAAGTTGTCCACCTCAAAAAGATCTATAAATTTGTTTTTAATCATTTTTAAAAAGGACGATTAGATTTTCTTTCAATCGTAAAAAATAAGATTAAAAATTAAAAAAAGAAATTTGTGGAAAAACGATACAAGAGACGAACAAAATTAAAAGACAAAAGTTGTTTAACCAAAAAATACCTACAAGTTTGTTATAAACTACAATAACATTTTATGTACAAAAATTTTTCGCCTAAATTACGTCTACATTGAATATCAAGAAATAAAATTTATGGCTAAACGACAAAAGTTGCAGTAAAATGTTTAATGATAAGTTTTATTTTAATACAATGCCTATTTTTTATGTTAAAAATGAAACAGTAAAGATAGTTTTGTTTCAATACTAATGTATATCATAAATGGTAATAATATAAATTTATTGAAATAATATACATTTTTCAGAATGGCTAAGAATAAAATTTAATGCAAAATGAGAAAAAAATAATAAATAACCATTAAAATAAATACTTTAATAAAATAAAATAAATACGTAATGGAAATGTGTTCACTAAAGCCGAAAGAGCTTTAACAAAAGAGAATTCACAATAATCAAATGACAGTTGTCGATGCTTGGAACTTTCCTTTTAAAAGGCACACAAATGTGGGGTACATAGAAAGATCGAGGGCGAGACAAACATATTATCGAGCCCGCAGCGCGAGAATCAACACTCGCGCGCCCTAGGCGCGCTAAAGTTTCCGAACGAAGCGAGCCGCGCGCATAGCGCGCTATGACTATGTGCTCGCGCAGCATGCAAATTTTTCGATTTTTCATTTAAACAATTTTATAATATAGTCTTCAACACTTAAATAATTAAAAGCTTTTGGAGTTGGAATGTTTTGATACAAAACGTAAGTATTTTATTAACTGTAAATATGAATAAATTATTTTTATAAGGGAACAATAAGTGATTGTCAAAATGATTCTAAACCCGCTCAAAATAAAAAATTTCTAGATTTTAACGTTCAAAATTAAACTGTTTCAATTCTAAAGGCTCAGTCATTTAAAAATGCAAACCTCCGATTGAAACGTAAACTATTTTAATCTAAAAATAACTTCCTAATAATGTATCCCGTTTTTAATCCATTAATTTCAAATTTTTTAATTAAGAAGAAGATTAATTATTTAATATTTAGCAATATTTGACTGTTTATCAAGGACAAATGAATTGAAACCAATTATTTAAAATTAAACAATCTGAAACTGAATTTTTTGACATAGAAAGCCTTGAATCGTTAAATTTTCGAAGAGTTTTTAAACTTTGAACGTTACAATTTTGATTATTATTTTTTTTAATGTTTAATTTGTAAGTGAAATAAGTAAATTTTGTTGTTTAAATATCAATTAAAAACTTATTATTTGTAGGACAAATTTAAGTAATTTTAAGAGTATTTAGAAACTTAAAAGATTTAAAATTAATTTAAAACTTGAAATTTAAAACAAAATATAGATTTTTACAGAATCTGGAAGAGTTTAAGAATTTTTTTAATTTGTAGAAGTTTCTAAAAATTGTAGGAAAAATTCTATTTATTTCAAAAGACATTTAGAAGTTCTAAAAACATTTCAAAAAGATTAAGCGTATAGATAATTTTACTTCTAATTTTAAAAGGGTTCAGTTTAAAAAAATTTAATTTTTGTAATTTTTAACATTTTTTCTAGCCTAAAATTGATTAAAATAATATAATTTTGAAAACCTTAAAGGTCATATTGATTCTTTAATTTATATTTAAAAATGATAACCTGGATTTATATTTTTAGAATTGAATCTGAATGTTTGAATCCATTAATTTTTAAAAGTTCAAAATTCTTTCAGTTGATCTAAATTTCATTTAAAATTGTTGAACTGAAAAATTTTAGTACCTTCTATTTTTCACGTGTAAATTATTGACATTATTTAATACAACATTTTTGGATTTAAAAACTTTTACACTTTAATTTCAAAAGTTTAAAATTAAATATTCCCATTTTAAGTCCTTTAATTTGTAGTTTATTTTTTATTTCTGCAAATGGAAAAACTGTTTAGTTTTAATGTTCGAATTTTTGAATTTTATTGACCGTAAAAAATCTTTGCGAATCGGGAAATGACCGGAAATTTTTGTCTTTGATTAAAACGTCCACCCTATTCGACAAAATATTTTTTCATTAATTTATAAAAAGATATCACAATATATAAAATTACTTGTAGGAAAGCCTTATGTTAAATGGGTTGTATTCGTGCTGCCGGCCAGAGATTTTATATTTAAAACCGGAGTAAAACGGAATATGACTGAGAATTTTATGGACGAAAATTACTAGAGCCCTTGTTAATATACACAATATTAAAATATTTAATTAATTAAAAATTGCATTACCACTGTCTTCTAAAAAGAGATCAGCAAACTCTTCAAAGCTGCATTCGATCCCATGAAAAGTTCTGCAGTAATGGTAGAAACTGACACAAGTATCTTTAGGATTCCTTGTTACGTAGATAATCTGAAAGAATTTAAACGCAAAATTGATGATTAAAATTATTGCAGCCTTTGGAGTCATTCGCCTCTTCTTATTTTTTCCCTCTTTTTCAAACAAATTCCCGTTTCCCACCTTTCTTGATAAATTTTCTTTATTTTCAAGATATTTCCTCTTTTTTTCATTTTCACAATTCACAATTTTAAATAATTAGAACAGTGGGCTACTTTCTTAAAACTTACTTACTTTTATTTAAAATTAACTATTTTATTAAAAATCATTTTTTTTTAAATTAATTTCTCTACCTGAAATTTTAAAATTTACATATTTTGTTTAAAATTTGTTTTCTTCAGATGAAAATTCTTAGTTATTAGTTCAACTTTTTGGTTGAAGGTTCATTTCTTTAATAGAAAATTGAAATATTAGGTTTAAAACTCCTTTAAAAATTTAAACACTTGGTTGAAAGTTCATGTATTTTCCTAATACTTATTCTTTTTTAGTAGAAAATTAATCCTTCGTGCTTGAAAATTTCTCCTTTTGGTTGAAAACTTTCTCTTTCATTACAAGTTAATTTTTTTTACTGAGAATTTAACTGTTCCCTTTTCTGTTAAAATGACTTTGTTGTTGTTAAAGATTCATTATTTCAGTTAAAAATAAATTTTTGTTGTTAAAAGTTAATTTCTTTGATTGAAAAGTTATTTATTATGTTGAAAAATCTTTTAAAACTTTTAAATTTGGTTGTAAATTCATCTATTTTTTCCAAATTAATATTTTAGGCGGATAACTAATCTTTTTTGTTGAAAATTCGACTCTTTGATTGAAAATTAGTTTTTATTTAATTTAAAATCAATTTATGGAACTGAATATTTAACTTTTCCCCTTTTTGTAGAAAATTAATCTTTTTCTATAGAAATTTAATCTTATTGGTTAAAAGTGTATCTGCTTGATTAAAAAATTTATCTATTTTGTTTATAATTTGTTTTTTTTACGTTTAAAATTCAACTATTGTGTTAAAAATACATTTTTTGATTGAAGATTCGTTATTTTAATTAAAAGTTACTTTTCTTTTCTTAAAAGTTGAACTATTTTGTTAAAATTTATATTTTTTATTTATATTGTTAAAATTGAACTATTCTATGCTTGGTTTAACATTTATCTTCTTTGCTTAAAAATTCAGCTGTTTGGTTGAAAATTTCTGTATTCTGTTGAAACTTTGTATTTTGTGCCGGAATATTAATATTTTGGTGACTAATTCAATTGTTGGTTGAAAATTTATTTCTTTGGTTGGAAATTTAAATATTAGGTTGAAAAATCTTTAAAAAAATTCAAAATTTGGTTGAAACTTCATGTGATTTATTAAAATTAATCTTTTGGGTTTAAAATTCATCTTTTTCATTGCAAATTTATTAATTGAAAATTATTTTTTTTACTAAAAATTGAATTATTCCCTTTTCCATAAAAAATTTATGTTTCGTTTATAATCTTAATCTTCTGGGTTGGCAAATTCGTCTGATTGGTTGGAAATTTAACTATTTCCTTGAAAATTATTCTATTAGTTTGAAAATTCAACTATTGATTTCTGTATTTTGTTTAAACTTTAAATTTTTGTGACAGGATATTAATCTGTTTGGAGACTAATACAACCTTTCTGGTTGCAAGTTTATTTATTTGGTCAAAATTTAACTGTGAGGTGGACAATTTATGTATTTTGTTAATAATTAGTCTTTTTGTAGAAAATTAATCTTCTTGGTTGTAAACTTCTATTTTTAGTTTACATTTCTTTGGTTAAAAAATAGTTCTTATAAAATTAAAAATTAATTTTTTTAACAGAAAATTTAAATATTCCATTTTTTGTTGAAAATTCTTCTTTTTGGTTTGAAAATTATTTGGCTTTGAGAATTAATTTTTTTCTCGAAGATTCATTATTTAGTTCAAAAATTTAACCATTTTGTTGAAAATCCCTTTCTTCTTGATTGAAAATTGTTTTAAGTAAAGACTTAATTCTTCTATTTTGGGTTCAAAATTGATCTTTTTGAGTTTTTCATTCAACTATATGTTTTTAAATTGAATGGTATTTGATTAAGATTTGATATTTTGATTTTGAAGTTTAGATACAAAAATTAAAATCCTATAAATAAAAATGATTAACTCATAAAAGCTGCATGTTCTCCATAAAAACCTGTTTAGCAGCTTCTATTTTTTTGTTAAAATATCCTTTTTTTAAATACAGTTGAAGACACATTAAGTACTTAAAAAGTTAGGGTTTCTTCCCCTACTTCGTTACCTATTTTTAAGAAAAAATTTCCTTTTTCCTCTATTTCGAGAAAATATTGCGCTGCGAATCTTTTGTTAGTAGCAAGTTTTACATTTTGTATTTCAATCACTGCTGAAAATTAGTCATTAATAATTGTTTTTAATACCTTTGGTTTCTTTTCATGAATTTGTGTCGGCAGTAATTCCCATGGAAGATGTGTTTTAATATAACGTGGACTTTGCATCCCTTCTACATATTCTACTGAATTGCCAAGTTTCGAAAACCAATCAACATAATCTCCTGTTACGATTAAGGCTGAAGATCTGAAATAATTTGTATTGCATTGACAAAATTTATAATTAATTAGTTTTAAAATATTATAGTTTATCTTTTGACTTACTCCAGTAAAGGGTTTCTAACAAATATAAGTGTCTCCGCTGCTTTAAAATCGCAATTATTTCCGATGCACCAAACCATTTCTTGAACCCAATGACTTCCTGCAAGAAATGAATTAAAACATTTTAATGACCTTTTTGATGTTACAATAATACGATCAATATTCGCGAAAAATATTTTTAACAAGTTTCGTGTAAAAAATTATGGGATCATAAAATTTAAAGAAAGTTATTAATTAAAATATTTTTCTTACTTTCACAGAAAAAAGAGCTACTTTGAAGAAAAATGCTACAAGTAGACTTTTTCAGTTATTCACGGGAGCTCGCTAAACTTAGTTTCAATTTTAGTTTCAAAAATGTTCCCATTTTAATTTATAAAATTGAAAATTAAATCATTTCTCATTAAAGCTTTATACTTTGAAAATTTAAAATGAATAGCGTTTGAAATAGAAGTAATTGAAATTCCATTACTGTCTTCATATTCTTTCCCCCATTCTCCCTTTTCCAATTTTTAACATAATCACTCTCCTGTTTTTAAAAAACTTCCCCTTTTTCCGCTAAAGTGCGAGCTTTTGGTTCCAAGTTTATTCTTTTTGCTTAAAAATTTGACAATTTAGTTGAACATTTAATTCTTTTTGTTTTAAATTCATTTATTTTAAATTTTAACTGTTTTGTTGTACATTCGCCATTTAGGAAAGAAGAATTCATGCTTTTTGATTAAAAATTCCACTTTTATGGTTGAAAACTAATATTAATTTGATTAAAAAATTACCTTTCTTCGAAATAATTGGTTTCTTTGGATTAAAAATTTAAGTCTTTTGTTAATAATTCAATTTTGGCTGAAGCTTAATCTGTTTTATTTACAAATTCAACCATTTGGTTGAAAATTGAAATATTCTGTTCAAAGTCATTTTTTCTGGTAAAAAATTCAACCGTTTTGTTGAAAATCGAACTATATTTTTAAAAAGTCGACTTTTTGCTTAAAAATTCAACTATTTGGTTGAAAATTAAACTATATTGTTGAAAATTCATCTCTTTTGATTGAAAGTTTAACTGTTTGGTTTAAAAATTCCAAAACATTCAAATTCAACTACTTAATTGAAAATTCAACTGTGTTTGTTGAACATTCCTCTTTTTAGGAGAGAAATTCATATTTTTTGGTTAAAAATTCATCTTTCTTTGTTAAAAATTACCTGATTCATTGAAAGTTAACTTTTTTCTTGAAAGTTTAACTGTCTTCTAATAAATTCATCGTTTTTCTTGAAAAGTGAACTATCTGGATAAAAATTTTAATATTTTATTAAAGATTCGTCCTTTTTGATCGAAAGTACAACTTTTCGATTGAAAATTCAACTTTAGTTAATAATTCAATTACCTTACCAAAAAATTATTCGATTTGAAATGCAACTGTCTATTTGAAAAATATTTTTTTTTTTATTCATTTAACTGAATTATTTGATTGAGCATTAATCTTTCGTGTTTAAAAATTAACTATTTTCTAAACCATTCGACTATTTAACTTTAAAACTCAACTCTTTTGTTAAATATTCGTCTTTGGATAAAAAATTTCAACTACTTTGTAGACAATTCAATATGTATCGACTTGACATCTTAGGAATTGAAAACGTTTCATATGAAATTCAATATTGTTCTATATTAATTTTTTTTAAAGAATTGAAGTTGACAAGGTTTCAGAAAAAAATATTGTAAATCTATGTCCATGTCTTTACGGTGTCTTTCCGATATAGTAAATGCTTCGTCAGTTCATACGACGTCTTAACGATGTCGTAAAGACACCTTAATGACATGGACATAGGATGTCGTAAAGTTGTCGTGAAGATGTCGTAACGATGTGGTACAGACGTCGCCAGATTTTGTGCCCACTGGGATGACAATTTTTTTTTAGAATTCATCTGTTGTGCTTGAAAATACAACTACTTGGTTACAAGTTAAACTACTTTGCTAAAAAGTCATTTGTTGTTAGAGGTTAATCATTTAAGTTGAAAATTTGTCTTTTGTGGTAGAAAATTAATTTTCTTGCTAAAAAAACTAATCTATTAGGTTGAAGATGAATTACATTTTTCGTTGAGAATTCATGTTTTATGCTTGAAAGTTTAACTATATGGTTGAAGATGAAATATTTGTTGAACTTTTGATATTACATATGTGAAATTTTCAAAAATCTTTTGGAATTTTCTCAAGATTCTCAGGAAAAATTTATTTATAAAACCTTCAAAAGAAACAAGCAAATTTTCCAAATTTTTAGTCTGTATTCGAAATTATTTTGCGCCTCAAATCGATAAACTGCGATGAATGAAATTGAACAATTTCAAATTAAGAAGTTTCAAATTTTCAGTTAAAACGGTTAAAATTATACAGTCTTAAATCGAAGCCTGTACAATTTTCTGGTTACAACAAATTATTAAAAGTTTAATAACTTGAAATTTTTATATTTTGAACTGAAAGCTCAAAATTAAAAATTTAAAATTCATGAATCCCTAATTGAATTCATAATTTTACCTGTTCTTGGGTATGAAACAATCCAGACATCATCCTCACGAATTTCCAAATCTCGAATTCTACTAGCAATAAAAACGTATTGTGGTGGTAGCAAGCATTCCCCTGGTTGCACTTTTAAAAAGCTCGATTTCACTTTAAAAATTCTATCCAATCTTTTTCCAACAGATCCATCCACAGTTGTAAAAGAAAGCGGCATTTTTTTCTTAATATTCACAATGCGTTTTATAATTTTTTCCTTTTTCCCCACTTTCCGCCTAAAAAATTTAGAAATTTATTTCCGAATACAGAAGAAATTAACAAAATTAGTTAACGGACGTAGTTTGTGCCAAAATGAAGACCGAGTTCCTTATTCAACTGCAGTTACTGCAGGAATGAACGCTTATTTCCTCTTCCCATGCCCTTTCACTTACTCAAACGTGTGTTTTTTATTGTATTATTTTATTTAAAACAACTTTCCTGCTTTCTTTTGCACTGCAAAATTATGTGTTTCTCTTTGCAGAACTGGTTTTAAGTACTTAAGGTGTAGTGCCTATCAAACATTGAAATACTTTGGCTAATTTCACGTGAAATAAAAGTCAGGGGAATTTTCATTTATTGAACAGCGTGGTATTTTCAATTACATATAAGCAATCTTATTTATTCTTAATATTGCTTAATTAGAATAAAAATAGGGAGAATTATAGCATAATTGGTTTCTAAATTTTTTCGATATTTGAATGCCAACTTCTATAATTTCTCCGTTTTTCTTATCAAACCAAAAAAATTCAAGTGACGTTTTAATTTTTGACGGCATTTGATACATCTGGCTGTTAAAAAAAAATAAATTACGGTTTAAAAAATATGTTTTAGTTTTGTTTAAAAAAATATGACAAAGTTATGAATATTTAAATTTGATAAAGCAGATGACGTAGACGATCAAAAAGAGGTGTCAATTTTTTAACTTTGGTATTGTTTAAACTGTTAATGAATTAAATTTTTTCGTCTTGCATCTTATTGAAGTTTTAGTTAATTTATAAATCCGTTGGAGAATTCTGAAAAAAAAGGATTCGAAATTAGAAAAATCTCTTGACACTTTTTTCTAACTCGTTATGTTCCATATTTTTACTAAAATATGAACAAAATCGAATAAAATAGTATTCTTTCAAAATAATAATTTCCATAAATTAAAAAAAACTTTTACTTCATTTTGTTGGCCTGAAAGTCTATTTTAGATGATAATCACAGACAAATTTTCAACTTCTACTCAATTTATATTAACTTGTTTACAAAAATTATCATTCTTTAATTCCTGCTTTGAAAAAAAAAAACAATTTTATCGTGTATTATTCTCATTTGGTTTTTTGTCTGATGTAACCTATTTTATTTTTGCAAAAAATACGCGGATTTTTGTGTTTTGGTTGGCAGCTAATCACAGAAAATCTAGAAATCAGGAGAAAGCCTGGAATCGTGGTAAAATTTTTGCAGAAGAGAAGGAATTTTGAAATTTTAAATTTCTTTTCTCGTAAAATATTATTTTTCAGTGAAAATTAGAGAGAATTTTGAACATCAAGTTTTGCGACTATCCTAATATATTTATGTTAGTAATTTATTTGCCTTGCATTTCTATTTCCATTTTTTTGCAGTTGCTTCATCAAATCATCTATTTATTAGGAATCTATTTTAGTAGAAATTTCATATTTTTTGGCTAAAAATTCAAGTGTTTAGTTCAAATTAATTTTCTTAGGTAGATTAAGGATTCAACTGTTATGTTAAAAATTCGTCTTTTTTTAATTCAACTGTTTTTATTGATAATTAAAAATCATTTATGTTCAATATCTATTATTGTATTATTTTTGAAAAATTCTTCTATTTAGTTAAAATTTGATCTATTTTTTCGAAAGTTCATCTTTTTTATTTTCAAATTATACTATTTTAGTGAAAATTTTGTTTGTTTTTGGTTTAATATTATATTTGTAATTAAAAATGTATTTATTCATTTTTATAAAAATTTGGTATTTTTTAGTTAAAAATGTGTCTTTTGGTAGAAAATTAATCTTCATGATAGGAAATTTCCTCGTTTTTGTTTGAAAATGAAACTTTTTGGTTGAAAAATAATTTTTGTGTGGAAAATTCACATTTTCTGCTTGAAAATTTAACTTTGTTACAGAAAATTCGCATTCTGACTTGAAAGTTCAACAATTTGGATTAATTTTTTCTCTTTCGTGACTGAAAAAGCTCTATATGTTGAAAATTACTCATTTTAGTTGAACATTTTTTTGAGTATTTTCTTTTTAGTTAAAAATTATTTATTTACTGAAAATTGAACTTTTATGGTTTTAGTTGAAGATTTATATTTTTTGGCGATAATTTACCTGTTTTTTTAAACATTAACTATTTTTTAAATAAAATTCAAGCATTTGGTTAAAATTTCAACTATTTCATTAAAAATTTAAATATTATTGAAAATTCAGGTATTTTGTCGAAGTTTTTTTTTGTCACAAATTCAATTGTTTTGTTAAACATTGGTCTAGTTCGGCAGAAAATTGTCCTTTTCAATAAAAAATTTATGTTTTTATTTTCGAGTATTAAAATTTCTTCTGAAAAATTCAATTAATTGGTTGAAAATGCCACTGTTTTTGGGTAAAGTTTAATCTTTTTTATTTGAAAATTCATCTTTTTAGGTTGAGAATTGACCAATTTGGTTAAAAATTCAATTATTTTATTGAAAATTTAATTCTTTTACTGAAAATTTAAGTATTTTGCTAAAAATTCATCTTTTTTGCTTGATAATTCCTTTTTTTTTGCATCATTAAATTCGTCGGGGGAAAATACGGTATCGAAAAAAGCAGGAAACCCCAGGAATTTCAAATTGTTTGATCACTAGATGCTCTGATAGTTTAACATTGTAAATATAAATTCTTAAATTGTTAAATTAAAGCTCTTAAAAATTAATCTTAATTCATTTTTTTAGATTTACCTGCAATTACGAGTATTTCCTTAGAAGCATTCGAGTTTTAAATGAATATTTTTATTTATTTTTATAAGTGATAGAAACCAGCAAAATATATTTCAAACTTTAAAATTTATTTTTATCAAAAAAATCCATGTCTTTAAAGGTCTTATTATTGTTAATTTAATTTCAAAACTTTCTAGCGATCATTGAGAATCTCTGGAATTTCACTTTGAGAGAAAGTTGTTTTCAGCTAGTGGCGAAAATCCTTGTGCAAAATTCAATTATTTTCTTGATAAATGTGTATCAGAATCGATTGATAATTTGACCCAAAAAAAGTCGTAATTCTGGGAAATTGAATACTTTTGAATGAAATATATGGAATATATAAATGAATAAAAAGAACAAAATTAATCTTTTTATTTATTTATACGATTTTTATAGATTTTGTATCTTGAAGTACAATTTTATTTCAAATCCAATATCCTCTAAGCGCGCATGCGCGTTTGTCATGTGTCGCGAAAAGTTGAGTCACGTGACATTTCTATTCATTTACTTCTGTCACCAGAGCTGTCACATTCTGTGTGTGATGGTTGGAAAATTCGTCATATCGTTGTGTTGTTTTGATTAGTGATAGTCTCTCGATTTTGCAGCAGGTGAGCAAACAAAAATTTCACAATCACAATCTTTTTTCAAACGTAAAAAAGTAATCGGCCTCGGAAAAACTGTATTCTGTCAAACGTCAATTTGAAGGTTATAATTCAAGTTTAGCATGATTTCTAATAATAAACTAACAATTAAAATAGTAAAGCACATTGCAGTCTTTAGATCCTATTTCTGTTGATTGATTAATTTAAACAGTAATTTTTTTCAATATCTTGAAAGAAAATTTGCAAATGAAAAGTAAAAGTGATATGTGATAATTGTCAGTCAATCCACGTACCAGCCTTTTTTGTTCTAGACATTATATTCCTTTGTCTATTATCACATTACTTCCCGTAAGCCAAATACGCAATTATCTCTGTGACTAATTTTATTAAAAATCTGGTTAAATAAATTCTTTGTGTGGCAGCGCATTCACATTTGGGAGACTTTTATTAGGTTGAGGAGACGTCCTGATTTTGTATCGAATTTCTGATTTTTTGTGCTATGTCCTGATTTTTTCATGGCCGGAAACGCAAATTCGCGATTATTATCGCGCGGATGTAAATGTTTGTTCACAATTTCTGTGGGCGGAGTCTCATTATTACTATTCAATTCAATTTCAAAAACTTGAAATGTGTTGAATTTCAATAATATTTAAAAGGAAAGGAAAACATTGAAAATTAATATTAATATCAATCTTATTGAAATAATAATTTCGACCTTCAAATAGTTATTTGTTGAAAACAAAAAAGTCAATCCTTATGGTTCAAGTTTCATTGTTTTGTTTGAAATTTGGCTTTTCGGTTTAAAAATGCAACTGCATGCTTTATTAAAGAGTCATCTTCTTCCATGAAAATCTCAAGTTTCGGTCGAAAATTTAACTATTTGGTTCAGAATTAATTTTTTTTGAAGATTCATCATTATAGTTAAAAATTTGTGACCTTGGTTAAAAAATTTAATTTTCTTTAACGTAAAATTAAACTTCACCATGTTTGAAAATTTGTCTTCTTTATTTGAAAATTCAATTATTTGCTTGAAAATTCTTCTTTTGTAATTGAATATTTTTGGTTGAAAATTCATTTATTTAATTAATACTTTTATTACTTTTATCACTATTACTTTTTTGTTTGAAAATTCATTTATTTAATTAATACTTTTATGATTTGTAGAAAATGGATGAAATTCTTGTTCTTTATGAACTAAACAATTTTTCTTACTTAAAAACTCGGCTGTTTGGTTTAAAAAATCATCTGTTGTAAAAATTGCATTGTTTTGACTAACAATGCAACTGCTTGATAAAAAAGAATCTTTTCTGACCAAGGATTTTCAAGTTTCTTGATGAAAATTCGTCTTCTTTGGTTGAATTGCACTGTTTTTGATTAAAAATTGCAATCTTGTATTGTTCAAATATCAACTATTACATTTTTCGTAAAGAGTTCAACTACTTTTTTGAAAGTAAAACTACTTTGTTAAAAAATATTTTTTGTTTGGCGATTATTCATTATTTTTATTAAAAGCGGTTTTTTTTGGTTTAGAATTTAAATTTTTTATTTATTAATTTTTCAACTTAAAATTTGACTTCTCATTTTTGGTTAAAAAATTATACTTTTTAGTTTAAAAATGTATTTATTTTTTTGAAAAGTAATTTCTTCGGCTAAAAACGTAACTATATTATTCATAGTTTCTTGTTTTTTTATTGAAAAGTAATTTTTCAAACTGAAAAACTTCCATTTTTTAAATTCAAGATTCATCCATACAGTTAAAAATTTGTTTCTTTTGATTAAAATGTTACCATTTGGATGAAATTATTTTTTTTCAAAATTAAATTTTAACTGAGAATTGAACTGTTCCATATTTGTTGAAAAGTTTATCTTTTTTATTTAAAAATTCAATAATTTGATTGAAAATTCAGTTGTTCGCTTGGAAATTTAACTATTTTGATAAAAATTTATACTTTCGGTTTGAAAATTCAGCTGCTTTGGTAGAAAATTTTTTTTGCATGAACCCTTCTGATTGGGGATGCATTTTTTTCTTTATTAACTGAAAAAGTTTTCGTGGATCAAACCACCATGCCTTTTTGGTTTAAACAATCATCTGTCAGAGAAATTTAATCTATTTTGCATGAAAATGCAACTGCTTGGTTGAAAACCAATCTTTTCTGATCGAGAATTTTCAGCTGTCTTTTTTGAAAAATCGTCTTTTTGGTTTCATATTAATATCTTTTTGGTTGACATCAATTATTACATTTTTTGTTGAAAGTTCTAGTACCTACTTAATTAAAAGTGGATTTACTTTCTTCAAAATTTATTGCTGTTGTTGTTGATTCATCATTTTAATTCAAAAGGCTTTTTTCGTTGTTGAAAATTTAGCTATTAATTTGAAAATTCGTTTTTAATTGGTTAAAAATGAATTCTTTTTTAAACTAGAAATTAAACTATTCTATTTTTGTAAAATATTGATCTTCTTGCTGAAAAATTCTTCTTTTTGGTTAACAGTTCATTTATTTAGTTAAAAATATAACTATTTTGTTGAAAATTCATTTTTTTATGGTCAGATATTAATTTTTTTATGTAAATATATGTGTTCCACGTTGGGTTAAATTTATTTTAAATTCATTTATTTTGTTGATAATTCATCTTTTCTTGGTAGAAAATTAATCTGCTTGGTTGAAAATTCGTTTCTTTGGTAGAAAATTAAAATTTTTTGTTAAAATTTCTTATATTTTTTTAATAATTTGAATGATAATTCAATTTTTTATTTTTGCCTTTCATAGGTTTTAATTTTGCAACTAAAATTTAATTGTTTGAATCTTGGAAAGTTTAATGAGAAATTTTAAATTATCACTTTGGTGGCTATAAATTACGTCAGTTTTAAATAAAGTTCGCATTCATATAATTTTTAAGGTTCTGAAGTAGAATTTTTTCCATTTTGAATGTTTCCCACTTAAAATTACTATTTAGTTTGAATTTTTTTTTCGTATAATTCAATTTATTTTTTGATTTTATAAAAAAATTTCTAATTAGCTTGAAAAAAATTATAATTTCGTTATGTAATAACAATTTAAATTTCTAGAATTTTAGAATTTTTGACTTTGAAAGATTCAATTTAGTTTTCAATAGTAAATTGTCAAATCTTAATCGCTTTGAATTTAGAATGGTTCAAATTCAAATGTTTTTAACTTTTTATTATTTAATTCTGAATGACATAATCTTAAAATTATGAATATGTAATATTTTCACATTGTCCTATATTCTAAATTTCTAATCTGAAAGCATTCAATTTCATGATTCTTCAATTCAAAATAAAATAGTTTATTTTACAGTGCTTCGATTTAGAAATTGTAAAATGTAATTCCCTTTTGTGATTAAATTGACCAAAATCGTTCAATAATCTTCTTTTTTATTTCATTTCGATTATTTTATTTCGATTGATTTCTGAATTTGCATGTTTCTCATGTTTTGAAACGAAAATCCAGATAAGTGAATGCGCGACTTGCGCGCGTGTAATTACTGCTAGTGTGCAATAAAATTTATCTTTGCAGTTTTCTTTATCAGACACAAAAACTTCCTTATTCTACTTATGTGAATCAAAGTCAATTGATTTCTTGCAAATGGGTTGGCTGATGCTTATCGATTTCCGAAATTGATCACATATGTGAAAAAACTGTGTTTTGCAAAGAGAGTTAATTGTTTTCTAAACCGGAAGAAATCACAAATATTTACCGGGCGAACTGGGCAAAACCCGGGAGACGAAAATTTGAAATATATTGGCCACCCTGAAGATGGTTTCCTCTTTTCTAAATGTAAAAAAAAAAGGTTAATTCTTTCAGAGTGTCCGCTGGACCGGGAAAACCGGGAATTTTTTGAGACCGAGAAAAGTCGGGAAATGTCCGTGAATTTATTTTTTGACCGTTAATTTTACAATTATTTAGAAGAAAAAGTTGTCCAAGTTCGATTTCAATAGTTATTAAAATATTTATTCAAATTGTTATCTTTTTCTATTATGACATGATTCAGTTTACAACCCGTAGTTCGAAAATCTTCCACTTAAAAAATGTTCCATTTTAAGTTTTCATTTGTAGTTTAAAGAAGTTTAAAATGCAATCTTGAATACTTAAATAATTACAAATTAAAAGCGTTTAAAGTTGAATATGTTGGATAAAAATTTTTTTTGTTTTATCTACTATAAATATAGATAAATTTGTTTTTAATTGAATCTTTATTTTAAGTATTAAAAGGAAACAATAATTTATTTGACAAAACGATTCGAAATCCTTTCAAAGTTTATAATTTACAGATGTTAACGTTAAAAATTAAACTGTTTCTATTCAAAAGTCTTAGTCATTAAAAAAAATTGAAACTTCAGATTAAAAGTCTATAAAATATTTTTAACTTAAAAATAACTGCACAATAATGTATTTTTTATAAAATATTGTTTCATTCTTAAGAGCTATTTAGAAGTTTTGAAAAGATTAAAAATTGATTTTAAATTTGAGATGATTTCAAATAATTGAAACGAAATGTGTGCCGACAAAATTCGACTATTCGTACCGAAATTTCGGTACAAATAGCCACAGCCTAATATAAAACAAAATGTAAATTTTTGCAGATTTAAAAAAAAGAAATTAGTAACTTTTTAAGAATTCTGAAAGGCTATAAAAGAATAAAAACATTTTCTTAGGATTCTTAGGAAAATGGAACATAATTTTTCATTTTAGAAAATTATTTTAAGAGAATATTCAAAAAGATTTTAAAAGATTTATAAAATTGTTATAAAGAATCTGGAATATTTTAAGCATTTTTTTTAAATTTGCAGGATTTTCTAAAAATTGTAGGACTGTTAAAAAAATTAATTTTTCAATTTTTAACGTTTCTAGCTTAAAATTGTTTAAAATGATATGATTTAAAAAAATTAAAGTTCACTGATTCTTTAGAGCAACGAAAATGACAACGTGGATTACATTTTTACAATTTTTGTGTGAATCTTCGAGCTCATTAATTTATAAAAGATAAAAATTCTAAAATTTTGAAGTTTATCTGAATTTCGTTAAAAATATTTCAATTAAAAAGTGTAAGTACCTTTAATTTTTTACGTTCGAATTTTTAAATTTTGTTAGCATGCATAAATATTTGCGAAACGGGAAATGACCTGGATTTTTTTTTATTATCAAAACGGCCACCCTGTTATTTGCCCCGTATTTCTCTTTTTTTTTAACTCTTTGCGCCTCGATCCCTGAAACCGTTTTTAATAAAATTTGCAATTTAATATGCTTACAGGTAGGAAAAAAGCATTGTCAAATGCAAACACGTCTCTGAGTGTGAAAATGGTGCACAGCTATCGTCGGACAAGCAACTTCATGGATCAACTCTTTAATGATCTTTTTCAAGAATGCAAATATGTTGCTCCTGGCGCGAGACTGTCATATTCTTTGCGAAATCGCCTAGAAAAATACAAAGTCGATGTGCGGAAGGAAATTGTTTCCCGCATGAAAGATGGTTACGCTCCTCTGTTCATCGCTTGCAAGAGAGGTCACGTCGAGATTGTCGAATATCTGATTTCGGTTTGTGATGCAGATGTAGAACAGCGAGGAATGTACGAAGTGCCTGACGACAGATCAGTCCATTGCGTCACTCCCTTATGGTGCGCCGCGGTATCAGGAAAACTGCCTGTTATTAAGTGCTTGATATCCCATGGAGCCGAAGTCAATGCAGTCTCGGATAGCGGATCCACTCCTGTGCGATCAGCTTGTTTCATGACCCACCTCGGTAATTATTTCTCTTCAAAAGTTTATTTAGCGAAAGATTCAAGAACTAGATGCTTCTGAGGACGTCAAAATTAAGGGACAAAGTCTTCACACATTGATTTTCTTGAGGATTTGTTTTTATTAAACAGTTTCTTGAGGAACATAATTCTTTTGAAATCTCCTTGTGCAATTTTGTTGCATAATTTGCTTTTTTAAAGTTTGCGTTGGTTTAAAAAAGGAACTTTTAAAAATTAAGCAGCTTCCAGACTTCACACACGATTTAAAACTATTGTTATTGAAGCTTAAAAAGTTTCCTTCTCTGTAGTGAACACTTATTGTTCGGTTTCTTTTGAATTTTTAAACAAAATATTTAAAGAGTTTAAATGTCGCGTTTCTTTTTTACCATAATGTAAGGTAGAATTGTATGGATTTTTTTCCGACTAGATTTATCCTTACAGCGCAAAATATTTTTATAGTTTCTCTTCTTTTTCTATGTGCCTTTTATGATTATTACAGTGTTCCCAACTTTTTTTCACTGCTTTTCATTTTTTCTTCTTTTTAAAAGAAAATTCCACTTTTTCTATTTTTTTTCGTCTTAGAATCCGATTTTAAAAAATCTACTATTTTTGATTGATGATTCATGTATTTAGTTAAAAATTCATCACTTGTGGTTAAAAGTTAATTTATTTGTTGAAATTTTAACTGTTTGTTCGAAAAATAATGAAAAATATAAAATTTAAATGAACGAATTGATATTAAAATTAATACATAAATTGGAACAAGTGGTCAGGCAATTTTAATTATTTGGTTTTCAATAATTTTTGATTGGAATTGAAAATTCATTTTTAGTTGAAAAGCAATTTTTTCATTTCATCTTTCTTGATTTGGAATTGACTTGTTATATTGAAATTTGAGAAATTACCTTTTTTGATTGAAAATTCAACGATTTGTCTAAACATTTATCACTTGTTGTTAAAGATTCAAGTAATACATTTTTGGTTGAAAAATCATTTCTTTGTTGAAAACATAACAGATTGAACATTAAACCAGTTTTTTTTTTTAATCTAATTTTGTTTGTTGAGATTTTTTTGCGGATGATAGTTCAACGGGTTTTAACTGATTTTTTTTTGCCCAAAGGTAAAAAATTTAAAAAGTTAAAAATGCATTTTTAGTTAAAAATCTTTTTTTTTATTTCGTATTTCTTGGTTAGGATTTGACATGTTATTTGAAAGTTGAGAAACTATCTTTTTTGTTTCGAAGAAAAATCTTTTTTGGTTCACAAGTCAATTCAGTTACGTTTTGTTCAGAAATCATAATTTTTGTTTGAAAATTCAACGGTTTGGTTGAAAAATTCATCACTTGTGTCTTTCTAGAAAATTGAACTAACTGTTTGGTTATAAATTAAACAATTTTTTATTGGAAATCTAGTTTTGTTTGTAGCAAATTCATTGTTTTTGGTTGATATTTCAACTTTTATAAACTAAAAAAAAATACTTTTTGGTTTAAAAGTTAAAAATTCATTTTTAGTTGAAAATATTTTTTGTTTTGTTTCAAAATTAATTTTTCTTGGTTAGGAATTGGACTATTTTATTAAAAGTTGAGGAATCATCTGTTTTGGTTAAAAAATCTTTCGATTTAACTCATCATCTTTTTCTGTTGAGAAAAAACTTTTTTTCGCTTTAAAAGTCAATTGTTTCATATAATTATGAAATAGTCTTTTTTTCTTTAAATCAAACGAATTGGTTCACAATTCATTACTTTTTGTTAAAAATTCCACAGTTCTAAAAAATTTCACACTGTTGTTGTTTGTTCACATGCTTTTTCGGTTGATAATTCCACTATTTTTAACTGAAAACCATTTTTTGTCTTTGTTAAACAGTTTAAAATTCCTTTTAGTTCAAAATATTTTTTTTGTGAACATTCTTTTTTCTTGGTTAGGAATTGAACTGTTTTATTGGAATTTTTTTCCTTTTGGGTTGATAATTCAACTATGTTTGATTAAAAAACATCTTTTTTGATATAATTGTCAATTTGTTCATTTATTGTTGAGAAATCATCTTTCTTGATACAAAATTGAACCATTTTTTATTAGAAATATATTTTATTTGTTGAAAATTCTAATTTTTCGATTGACAATTCAAACTATTTTGAACTTGAAAATTTTTAATTACAAAAATCGATGAATCAGAGTACTTCATGTTTTTAATTTTTTTTTTTAATATTGGTTAAGGTATGAATTCAGATTCCTCGGGTTTTGTAATTAAATAAATATTTTAATTATTATCCTAGAATGCCTTAAAATTTTCATGAAGTTCATTTAGATTTATGAACTTAAAATTTAAAGCTTTCCATTAATATCAGTGTAACTTTTTTATGCAAACTTTTAGAATTAAAGCTTAAAATGTTTGGTATTCGAACGGTCAATAATATGCACGCATCGAATGGAAGATTTAATTAATTTTAAATTGAATACCGTTAAACTGCACAGTTGTAAACTTTTTTAAATTAAAAATTCTTTTTTACTGAATACTTTTCAAATTAAAAGTAAAATGATTTTTATCCTTTCAAATTAATAATTTTGCAATTGTTATTAATGCATCAAAATTCGAAATTTTCAATTATAAATTTAAATTTTGTTGATGGAGCAATTCAAAGTGTAATGTTTAAAGTTTAAATTTAGCTCAATAATATTTTAACGATGTTTTGAGCATATAATTTAAAATTGCAATTAAATGTGCAATTGAAGTGCAAAATAAGAAACTGTATCACAGAACCAAATAGGGTTAATTTAATTGTAATAAGAATTAGCTTTATCATTTTAAGCACGACATTGTCAGACTTCTTTTCCCAAACTACCATTATGTTTGAATGTTCAATGTCTTTTTCAATGGCATTAATGCAAGAACTTCAGCCAAGTATTTATATGTCAAGGCAGGTCTAGGTCATTGTTCTCAATGCCAATGTTAAAATGGTGCAGCTGTTTTCTATAATGGGTCTTCAATGAACGAATTTTTACTCGACAAGCTCCTTCGGTTTATTCATATAAAAGTAATGTTAAATTGCAAAAAAATGCTTTTGTTTCTAAATTTAAATTTATGAAAAGGGGGTATTATCTGTGTTTTGACTTTTGACCTATTTCAAAATGACTTTTTAAAAAAGGTTTTTCAGTATTTTGGGCGGAAGAAATTGGATGTGGTGACCAATTTCAGCATTCTTAAAGCATAAAATGAAATGGCTAAGTCATTATCAGGGTGTCTACTCACCTCTAATTTGTGGTATTGTCAATGAATTTTTATATGTCTGGAAAAACCTGGAAAGGCCAGAGAATTTTTTTTTAAAGTCGGGGAATTTTTTCTAGAACGAGTCTAATTTTTTTAAATTGGAATTCAAACCTGAATAACAATGATTTTTCATTCGTCATTTAATTGTTGAAAACTCTTTTTTTTGTCGGAAATTAATTTTTTTAACTGGTAATGAAACTATTCTATTTTTTGTCTAAAATTTAACTTTTTTATTGGGAAATTCAAGTAATTTGTTAAAAATTCATGTATTTTGTTGAATATTGATCCTTTTTGGTTGAAAATTAATCTCCTGGGTTGTAAATCCATCCTTCTGCTTTAAAATTCAACAGCTCTCTCTCTCTCTCTCTCTCTCTCTCTCTCTCTCTTGACTGTAGAATCGATGTTGAAGATCCATCTCTTACTTAGACGAATTTCAAATATTGCATTTTTCGTTGAGAGTTCATCTTTTTTGCTTGCAACCTTAAAGCTAAAAGTTAACCTTTTTTTTTAAACATCAATTTTGATTGTTAAAAATGTATTATTTTAGCCGTAAATTCATCTCTTTAATTGAAGAGTTAAAAACTATTTTGTTGGTAATTCGTTTTTTTCGGTTGAAAGTTCATGTGTTTTACTGAAAATTTCATTATTCTAGTTGAAAATTGAATTATTTGTTTGAAAATTGGTTGTTTTTTTGTTGGAAATAAATTTTAGTGACTGAAAATTTAACTATTATATTTTTGGTTGAAAATGGATCTTTTTTAGTTACAACATCTGTTATTTTTGTTAAATTTGGTCCTTTTAGTTAAAGATTGGTCTCTTTTGATGTAACAATAATCTTCTGAGTTGAAAATTCATCTTTTTTCTGGAAAATTCAACAGTTTGGTTGATATTTTTTTCTCTTTTGACTGAAGAATCTTTCATAGATGAAAATTAAACTCTTCTTGAAATTTTCTCTTTTTTTAATGAATGAAAGTGTCATTGATTAAAAATTTAAACCCTTTTGGTTGAAATATCAACTACTGCATTTTTGGTCGAGATTTCATCTTTTTTGAATGAAAATTTTAATTTGAAAGTTAAACTCTTGTCACAAATTAATTTTGTTACTGTGCATTCATAATTTTAATGAAAAATTTATCTTTTTAATTGAAAATTGAACTATTTTGTTGGAAGTTCGTTTTTTTGTTATGCTTTCAAACCTTTTTTTGGCTGAAAGTTTAACTTCTTCACTTTAAACTTTATATATATATAATATACCATATTTGGTTGAAAATTGATCTTTTCTCGTTGCAAATTCTTGTCCTCTGTTAAAACTTTTTATTTGCTATTAAAAAATGAATTTTCCTGATTGCAAATTTAAATATTTCTTTTTTGTGGAATTTTTTTATTCTTTATTTGAAAAATTTACTGTTTGTTTAAAGTTTCCTCTTTTTTGGGAGAAAATTAATCTCCTTAGCTCAAAATTTAACCCTTTTGTTAAAAATTCTTTTTGTCGTCAAAAATGCAACTTTCTTTGTTTGTTTTTTTTGCCAAAACTTAATATTCTTGGTTCAAAATTCATGTTTTGGTAGAAAATTTTACTATTTAGACGAAAGTTTGTCTTTTTAGTATAAAATTAACCTTTTTGATTGAAAATTAAACTATGAGGTTAAAAATTCATCTATCTTATTAAAAATTCAGTACTTTGTCTTAGGAAGTTAGAAATTTGACGTGGTTTTAATTTAAAATAATATTCACATTACTTTTAACTAAATATGCACTGAATTTTATGTATAAGAAGTTAAAATAAAATTAAAAATTTTTTTTCTTCAAATTCTTGATCTTCAGGGAGAAAAGTAGGAAATAAGTAATCAGGTTTTAAGTATTAGTTAATTATTCGATTAATGGATAGTGCTAATATGTTCAAGAATATCACTAGAAATTGAGAAAAAAACATTATTTATAATAAAATCGAGATAATATCCCTGGAAATTGAAAAAAAACCATTATTTATAATAAAATCGCGAAACAATATACATATTCCGAATCGATTTTCCAAGGGAATTTTTTCCACGATTTGAGTAGATACCCTGAAAATTTTAACCCCTAGTATACAAGTGACTTTTCTCTGTTAATTTCATCTGAACTAAATTACTTTTTCAAGTAAACTAATTTTGCTTCTATCCAGGAATGAACTGTTGCGAAATTTCTGCCGCAAAATTCTGAATGTGTTGTCTGTTCCACAGAAATTGTGTCTTTTTTGGTGGAGAAAGGAGCTGACATTTTGAGAGCAAATTACAACGGCGGAACATGTTTAATCAATTCCGTGCAGAGTGTGGAATTATGCACCTTTCTTTTAAGGCATGGTGCGGATGTCAACGCCAGGGATATACAAAATAAAAGTGCATTACATTACGCAATTCAGGAACACAGATTTGAAACGACGAAACTTCTACTAGATTATCATGCGGATCCACACCTCAAGTCCCGATATAATGATGATGCTCTTCAAACTGCCTGCCTGAAAGGCGCTACGCAAATCTTCGATTACTTAGGTAAGTTGGACACAAAATAAAAATATATTTTAACTTATAATGTGCGGGCCTCGGTCTCACGGCACTATTTTCTCACAATTTTTCCCTAATGCTACTATTTCTTCGGTTTCAATTTAAAAATACTTTAAAACTAGGCTTCGGATTTTGTATTTTCTATATTTTTAAAGATAAAGAAATTTTTTAAATTCTTTTCCTTTAAAATTACAACACGTGTTGGTCTAACATACTTGAGTCATAAACGCTTTAAATCGTGTAATTTTTAATTCTTTGACCAAAAAATGAACCCCGACCCCCGCGCTATTTTCATATAGGAAATATAAATGGAATTTTATATAAATGTCAATCGAACAATGAATGATAAGTTAATAGGGGGTGTCTAGCGACATTGAAAACCTGGAATCCTCACTGACTTTTTTTTAAACCTCGAAGACCTGGAAATCTACTTGAATTTTTCACGAAAACCTTGAATTAATTTTTTTCTTTTAAAACAGATGTTTTATTGAAATTCGAAAAGAAAAATAAATCTTTTAGTTTATTATGAAAGGAACATTGCGTCCAGAAGAAATGTTGCAATTAAGAAGTTTTTTATTTATCAAGATATAATTGATCTTTTACTCATTATAGAATAAATAAAGAGGCTTCTAGGCTTTTTTTAGATTTTACCAATTATTTTATAGATTGCAATGAACAGACTGTTATATTGTTAATAATTTTATAAGTTTTTAATTTCGTTTCCGCTACTATGCAGTGTTGAAATATACATTTTTTGTAACATTTAACTTACAAATTATACAAATTATTAGTTTAAAATTTTGATGTTAATTCAGTTTCATAAAACATTACTAAAGATTTCAAAAGGTTTTAAAATAATTCAAGGATTTAAAAATATATGAAAGGATTTTGAACATCTTGCAAAGATTTCACGGATTTCTAAGATTTAAGATAAAGGCGTGTACACCGGATTTCAAATATTTCACAACAATTAAATAAAGCTTTTAAAACTTTCAAAGTATTTAAAGAATTTCAAAGATTTCAAACGATTTAACAAAATTTTAAAACATTTGTAAAGATTTTAAAAGACTTTACTAAGATTTCAAATAATTCAATTATTTCAGCGAATAAAAAAGATTTCACAAATAAAGGTTCAAGAAACAATTCACAAATATTTCAAAAGATTTGACAAAGATTTCACAAATTTCCCAAAGAGTTCGAATATTTGATGAAGATTGCATGGATTTCAAAGATTTTAAAAAGGCAGATACACCCGATTTAGAATATTTTGAACATTTCCAAAGATTTTTAAACTTTCGAAAGGTTTTAAAAGTAGGTTTAAAAAGATTTTACACAGATTAAAATTTTGTTTATCATTTTAAAGGAATACAAAAGATTTCACAGATATTTCAGAGATCTTAAACTATTTCTAAAGGTTTCAACGAATTTGAGAAGATTCCAAACGATTTTAAAAGATTTCAAAAGATTTCAATGATTTCAAACGAAAACAAACGATTCAACAGACAAAAATTAAAGAAAGCCTTTACAAAGATTTCATAAAAATTCTTAGATTAAAAAAAATTTCACAAACATTTCAAGGATTTGAAATATTTTACAAAAATGTACAGATTCCAAAATATTTCACAGACATTTCAAGATTTGACGAATATTTTAAGTATTTCAAGATATTTCAAAAGATTTCAAAAAGATTACAAAGATTTCAAGGGTTTCAAAGATTTCTTATATTTGCAACAAATGAAGAATTTGTTTATATGTGGCTCTGCTTTTTTTAAAGTTGTTGGTCAATGAAAAATAAAATGGCTCATTTTTTACATTTTTGTCAAATGGTTATTGCATTATTTGAAGTAAAAAAAGGATGCCTAGAAAAACTTGACTTCTTGATCTGGAAAACCTGAAAAAGAACTTGAATTTCGTTCTTAATAATCTCGGGATACCCTGGTTAAAACGATTTGATACTCATATGAGATAACTTTTAACTAAATTCTTTAAACAACTTTTTTCATATGAGAATATTGTTTAGTACGTTTCCTGATCATAAATTTTTTCAAAGTTGCATTTTCCGAAATATTTTCCTGCAACTTTAAAGTTTAATAATAGTTTGCTAAGTTTCAAAATCACTTTCATTCATATTTCAGACTGAAAATTATTTCTCCTATTCAACTCTTTTCCTCTTTTGTCAAAAATTCTTATTTTTCCCTGTTTTTAAGAAAGTTCTCCTTTTTTCCGTTTTTCTGCTTAAATGTGAACTGAATTAATAGAACTCAATAAGAAAATCTAAGTTTTGCTGAATAAAAGCTAATTTTTTGTTGACTGAAAAATCTGTCATTATATTTTGGATTTTGAATTCATCTGATTTGATTAAAAATTCGGGTATGTGCATAACAAGTTAATTATTTGGCTAATAATGTAACTACTTTATTGAAAATCTATTGAATCTTTCATGAATTTTCAATCACTTTTTGTTGAAAATTCCACTATTTAGTTGTGAATGAACTTTTCTTTATAGAAAATTCCTCTGTATGGCTTGAAAACTGAATACTTTAGTAAAAAAAATGAACTATTCGGTTGGAAATTAACTTTACTCTTGAAAATTCATATTTTTTGTCGAAAATTAAACTATTTATTTGAAAATTTAACTATTTATTGAAATTTTTTTGTAACGTAAATATTTTTCTCTCAAAGTTTAACTATTCCATTTTTGCATGAAAATTTATCCTGTATAAGTCGAAAATTCACTTTTTTTAATTAATATTTTTCGTTAAATGTTAAAATATTTATTTGAATATTTAACTATTGGGTGAGCATTTTTCTTGTAAAATAATTTTTTATTTGAAAAGTTAACTGTTGTATTTTTACTTGAAAATTTATCCTTATAAGTTGAAAATTCACTTTTTTCTAGTTGAGGATTCATCATTGTAGTTAAAAATCTATATGTTTCGTTGAAAATTAAACTATTTATTTAAAATTTTAACGAATTGGTGTTCGCAGCTGCCATTTTATACGTTAAATTATTGACCATTTGAATACAACATTTTTGAATTAAAAAACTTTTAAAATTCCATTGGAAACAATAGAAACGTTTTTAGTTTAAGTGTTCGATTTTTTAAACTTAAGTGACCGTGAAAAATTTTTTCGAACTGGGAAAAAACCGGGAAATGCAGGGTGGCCGCTGGAGCGGGAAATTCACCAATTTCTTTGATTTCAACCGTTTCTTAAATAATTAGTTAAATTGTGATCTTTTTCAATTATGATATCATTTAGTTTAGAATGAGTATTTCAAAAATCTTTCACCTTACGAATGGTCCATTTTAGTTTTTTAGTTTTTAAGTGCACATTTTAATTTAATGAATTTTAAAAGTCAGTTTTAAAGACCTAAAAGAATTAAAATTTAGAAGTGTTTAAAATCGAAGATTTTTTATTAAAAAAAATGTGTAGTTGATCAAATGTAAGTATGAATTAATTAATGATTCTTAAAATGAAAATGTACTTTAAGGTTTGAAAAGTGAATAATAATTGATTTTACAAGACGATTGGGAATCGTTAAAAATTTTAGAATTTCCAGATTTTAACGTTAAAAATGAACCTGTTTCAATTAAAAAGTCTTGTTAGTTAAACAAATGCAAACGCATGATTTAAACTTTATAAACTATTTGGAAGTTTTATATGACTTCAAAATAATATATTTATGCTCAAAGATTTTTATTAAATTAAAACTATTATTTCAGTCTAAAATATTCTTTTATTAAACCATTCCATTTAAAACATTTTAATTTAAAAAAAAAAGAACAATTACGTAATACTTAGAAATATCTGAATTTTCATTTAAAATCAGTAATTATAAATGAAATATTCAAAAGTAAAAAAAAACGTTGCATGTTACAATTTTAATTGTTCTATTAAAAAAATAATAATTTGTAAGTGAAATTGTTAAATTTTTACGTAAAATTAACAATTGAACACTTATTCTTTATAGAAAAAATTTGAGTAATTTTAAGAGATATGTAGAAGTTTTGAAAAGATTAAAAATAAATTAAAAACTTGAAATTATTTCACACAATTTAAAAGAAATGTTTGCTACAGTTTTTAGAAAATCCTGCAAAAGAAAAAAAAGCCTTCAAATCTTCCATGTTCTTTTTTGATCTTTTTGGAAATCTCTGAAAATCTTTTTAAATTTTCTGTTACAATAACTTTTTAAAATGAAAAATCATTTTCAGTTTTCCTAGGAATCTTAAGAAAATGTTTTTATTCTTTTGAAGTCTTTCACAATTCTTAAAATTATTCGAAGTTTTTTGTTTGAAATCTGAAAAAATATACATTTTGTTTTTAATTTGACTGTGGGTATTTGCCCAAAAAACTGAAAAGCTGAACGAATAGCCGATTTTTTTCGTGACACACACTTCGTTTAACTTATTTGAAATCATTTCAAGTTCTCAATTTATTTTAATATTTTTAAAACTTCTAAATATCTCCTAAAATTACGCTTGAGTTTTTCTACAAATAATGAGTGTTCCTATTGTTATTTGTAAATTCAAATTTTAAGGATTTTTTTTAAGTTGCAGGATTGTCTAAAATCTGTAGGAAAAATTCAATTAATTCAAAAATGTATTTAAAACTTTCGACAAAACTTCAAAAATGATTTTAAATTTCGAAAATTTTAAAACCATTTCTAGATTTCTGTATATTTGGGAATAAAATTGTAAAACATTTCAAGGATGCTTTAACTATTTAAAATAGAAATAATTTAACTTCTAATTTAAAATTTGTTAAGTTAGAAAAAAAATATATTTTTCAATTTTTAATATGTCTAGCTTAAAATTACATAAAATATTATAATTTTAAAATGTTTTAGAGCTTATTTATTCATATTGTTGTAATTTATTCTAAATATTTGAACTCTATAATTTATAAGTTCTATATTTTGCAGTTGATCTGAATTTCATTTAAAATTGTTCAATTGAAAAGTGTTAGTACCGTCCATTATGCACGTGTAGATTATTGAGATGGAAAAGCTTTTAAACTTCAATTTTTTAAGTTTAAAATTCAAAAGTTCCACTTTGAATGCTTTAATTTGTTGTTTCTTGTTTCTTGCTTTAAATGGAAAAATGTTTGCGTACCCGGAAAAACCCGGGAAATGACCGGGAATTTTTCCTCTTTAACAGAAACGGTCACCCTGATTTTACACGTGTAAATTATTGAGTATTTGAATACATTTTAAAATTTAAAAACTTTTAAACTTCAGTTTTAGAAGTTTAAAATTCAAGAGTTCCATTTTGAGTACTTTAAGTTACAGCTCCGTTTTAATTACTTCAAATGGAAAAACTTTTGGCTTTAAAGTTTCTATTTTTTTCATTTGATTGACCGTGAAAAATATTTGGGAACCGGAAAATAATCGCGAATTTTTTTCTTTGATTAAAACAGTCACCCTGAATATTTTTAAAATTTCATACCACTATTTTTCCAAATTGGCTTTGAAGTGAGGCCGTGGCCTAAATGTGATTGATATTACAACTGCTTTATTTTCATCAGTGGAAAATATTTCCTATTCGCCCCAAAGATTGGCGGACGCCCACGAGTTAATGGGATCCACATTTTTCAATGAACACAATGATACGCAAACAGCGTTGAAGTATTGGCGAACTGGTATGACTATCAGGAACAATAATATGGTGGATGGTAAACCATTACCAAAGTTTCCACTTATGCCAAAAAGAGATAGTTTCCGAAATGCAACAGAGTTCGCCACAATGGAGGAGTTGAACAGTGTTATGTTAGATTTGGATGCAATTAGAATTCAAAGTTTGTTGATTTGTGAACGGATTTTAGGCCCTCACCATAAAGATACACTCTTTAGACTGATGTACAGAGGAGCTTCGTATGCTGATGCACTAAGGTTTGTAATTTTCATTTTATATTCTTTCGCAGGCTTCACACTCTTTCCCCTTTTTTTTACAAAGTATTCCTCTTGCTTCCCCCAACTATTTTCCAGACTAGGTGGGCCGAAAAAACACAATTTTTGCATTTTTTTATGGTTAGCAAAAATCTTTTTCTACATATCAAAATGAGCCTTCATGTTTTTTTTTTAGATTTTGAAAGCGATTTCTTCAGTTAGCAGAAACTTTTTGGAGTTTGAAACTTTAAAAACATTGTTTTTTTCAATATATTTTTTTAATGTTCGGTCGCCTTAAAATAATCCGATATAAGAGAGGGGGTTTTAATTTAATTTGTATATTTTA
>JAAAKG020139637.1:0-12308 GCA_010014905.2 Druon quercuslanigerum
CTCTCCATTGCCTTTCTTTACTATTGGTATCACTACTCCTTCTTTCCATAACTCTGGCCACCCCTCTCCTCTCCATATTCGATTACACATTATTTATGCCCATTTCTCTAGTTCCGTCCCTCCATATTTCCATACTTCATTTGGAATCTCATCTGCGCCTGGTGCCGTACCATCCTTCATTATTCCTAATACCTTGACTATTTCTTCCTTTGTTATATCCTGTTCCTCATCTCTTTCTCTACCATATTTTCCTCCCTTCCTAACTTTTCTATTTTAAGCTGCAATAAAAAGTAACATTTTAAAAGAAAATTCATTTTAATTGTGATTAATTATTATAATGTCCATAAGACGTACTTCATCTGGGAGGTCTCAATCAATATAAAACTAACAATACATTTTTCATTTCATTAATGTGTAGTTAAAATACAAAAATACACTTGAAATATATCTTCAAATTGCTAAAAACTGATTTTAAGAAAACTTAACATTTTTCACGAGGACTGGGACAATGACTCACGATTACTAATACATAGTAGATTTGGCCATCGGTGCTTTTAAAATTTTAATTGTTTATATATAAAAAGTAATATTAAATATATCACAGAAACAATTTTACAATATTCTAAGGTATTAGTTGCTTTAATCAGTACAAATAATTTTTTCAATAATACTTTCAAAGCAATTTTCTAAATATTTGAAGTCAGTGAAATCTCTTATGGTCACGATTACTGGGACGTTTACCTTACTGTTCTTGATATTGTTTGTGGAGTGAATGTTGTGTTAAGAAAATATTTTATTTGTTATTATATGAAGGAAAAATATAATCAGTGCTTTCACTGAAATTTATTTAGTGCACTATGTACTTTTAAAGAATTTGGAATTATTATTATTATTACACCATTAAGCTATTTCCCTTTCGAAATAGGCGTGACTCACTCGGTGGGAAAGGGAGTAATGTGAGGTAGGGATTATACAATTTTTAGATTTATCTAAAATTTCCGTGTTACTTATTTAAATAGCACGTTCATTCGGTAAAACTGATCCGATCCAGGTCACTGATCAATCTCTCTAGCAATCATCCCAAGTGAAGATCCTCACAAAGTCGTCATGCAAGGTTCCCCACTTGGGTGCATTAGTATCCAAGGTCTTTTGTTTCAGGCGTCATTCACTCTACTGACACGCTTCTTATTAACTATTTTCCGCTATACTTTTCTGTCCTGGCATACTTCTCTACCTTCCTTAACGTCCATGCATTTTGTCATTCAGTCTCGCGCGTTTCTATGTATTGTTATGTCCCTTCTAAGTAGGGTCTCATTCACACATTCTAACCATTCTTTCAGTGATCTGCCTCTGGGCACGCTGCCATTCACATTACCTTCATACACTTGTTTCGTTAGTCGTTCATCCTTCATTCTCTCAACATGCCCGAATCATTTAAACCGATTTCTTTCCCATGTGTCAACTATTGTACCCCTTTCTAAGCATAAGACAACTAATTTATGTCTTTTATAGTTTGTTCTTGGACCCCCAAAATTACCTAGTACTGTTTCTGTATTCTTATTTTAATTTAAAAATATCTGTTGTTTAAAAACATATTTTTTATGAGATCCAAATAAATCATTTTCTATGAGTAATTTAATACAGGATTTAATTAATCCTTGAGATTTATACTTCGGAACTGATTATTAATTTTTAATATATAATAAATATTGCTTTAAATACTAATTATAACAGATACTGAAATTCAATTTATGCCTTTTATAGAGATCGATTAATTTTGCTGCATATACTACCTGAAATTAAATTGAAGGATTACTTTATTATTCGAGAATGATATTATGAAATAATAGAATAAAATCCGATGTAAACTCGCGTACGAAATTTTTTTTGCAACATATTTTATATAGAGCTCTCGAAAGTTACCAATTTTAATTTACTGACGTATGTTTGACTGAAGTTTAAATTTGAAAGTGGAATAAAACATCAGTACAAAATTTCAAATCAATTCCCATTGAAACTCGTCTATTCTATTTTCCAGATACATACACTTCCCTGCCTTCAGTATTTTTCGCTCGAAACGTATTTGCAGCCAGAAGTCACGTGTCAGAAGAACCAAGATCGGATTTTTCATATCCATTTTTATTTTTTAAACTCTATTTCCGAGAGGAAACTTCTCATATCAATACTTTTAATATTTACAAAGTCAGCTCTACAAATAAAAATGAGAGCATGATATTACGTGTAAGAATCTTCCATCGCATATATTCTTTGCAATAATTGGACAAAATGGCAATTGTTACAAAAAAGTCATTCCTAAAACTAAAAGATGTCACATATTCAGTTCTTTTTTTAAATATAAAAATAAAAAAATATAATACTATTCAAAAAGCGTTTACAGTGTAAAATTCAAACATATACAATTGATATATTTGATATTATATAATTATACAAATTTTAACACAAAGAATTTGATATTCAATATTTTTTTATTGAAAAGTCCATGCTGGTATTTTCCTCAACTCAAAAGTTAAAAAATTGTATAATAATGTTAACTTCGAAGCATGAATGAATAGGCTACTGCCGATTTATCAGCGTTCAAAGATAAAATTTTTGGAATTTATTTCAAACGCTAAGCCTCACTATTAAAACAATTTTTAATTGTACACTTTTTAGATCAAACAATTTTAAATTTAAATATTAAAAATTTCAGTAAAAATTAAAATGACGGTACCTTTCGATATCCCTGTGACCTCAACTATTTCGAGCAATTTTGTTCGTCGATTACTTAACACCATGTCGTGGATTTTGTTGATCATTTCTGGGGTACCCACTTCTACGGGCCGTCCTCGACCATGTTCGTCTTTTTTTTATGCACGGCCACGTTTAAATTCATTTCTCATGTTATAAATAGTTGCAAACACAGGGGCAGGTTCTTCATGAACTGCATCTTACTCATTTGTAATTTCTTTGGTTATATAAATCAACAAAAGTTGTTCACTTAAAATAAAGATAAAAACGAAACTAACATTATCAACAAAATTTAAATGTAATTATCATTTGGAACTGTAGTAATTAAAGTCAAAAATGGAAAAATTAAATAATTTGAAGATGAAATCACTTTAAATAAAATAATAATAAATCAAATGTTTTTAATATAGAGTAATGATAATAAATATAATTGTAATTCATAATAGAAACCTTAATAAATAAGCAAACCATTTTTAATTGTAACATCAAAAGTTTGAATGGTGATCTTTGGATCAAAACTAGCTTCGAAACAATGATTAATTTCAGTAAACTTTCCTTTCCGTAGAAATAGTAAGTGGTTGCCAGAAAATAAAAAACATGATACTAGTCGTTAAGCAATTTAAGATGGTTAATAGCAGAGGTGAATCAAAATGGCCAAACTGGAACGTATGTTAGAAAAAGCAAATCTGCCCGCTGTGCTGGTAGATTCTCATCGCGCGCAGCTCGCTTCGCTCGCAAGCTTGAGCGCGCCTATGGCGTGCACGTGTTGAGTCTCGCGCTTTGCGCTCGATTAGGTATTCATCTCGCGCTACGCGCTCGAACACATTTACCTCACGCTTTACAGACATTTTCTCTAGGTTTTCGGACTTCGTGTGCTCGCTATTACACGCTTCGCGGGCTAATAGCTAATCTCTTACTAAGCTTCATCGTTATGACATATTAAATTATTTACCTCGGTTCGGGACTGCTTATTCAGATATTGCAAAATAAAGTACAAATTTTGTCCATTAACATGATTTTATCATTTATTCTTTATTTTTCACTAATATTTAATCGCAGCTACCCTGAGAAATTTATTATTTGAAAAAGTGGCCCATAAAAAATTTGTAGATCTTTGATGAATTACACTTTTTGTCGCCATATTCAGCAGAAACCCTTGATACAGGAACCCTCTATCCGCAACCCGATGACGCGTTCGGTGGCTTTGTCATAGGCCCTTTGGTTTGATTCTAGAGAAATCAAAACAAAACGCAGTCGCGGACAATTGTCCAGGGGTGGTCATCAAGGAAGTATCCCCCAAGCGGAGGTGTGAGAACCGCGCCGAAAGCTGAATGGCACCTGGGTGAGGTGTCTAGGACGGTGATTCTGGGATACCGGACTACCTCTCAGAGTACGCAGCCTTATCCTTGTATGCGGGGCTCTACAAGGAGAACGAACCCTTTTCCCTAGCTTCTCGTGGGAACAACAATGATTATATCGAACATAGTTGTAGTAACTACGGTTTAAAGCAATAGAACGAGCAGGGCTTTCGACAATGGGACGGCCCACAATGCCGACGACTCTAGAGCTTGGGCAGCCAATGAAGATGGAGTCAATGGAATGGACCGGTGGAATCTTGGGGCAGAGCTACCGCACTTTTCGCGTCAACATCTGCGAAACCATGCCGAAGTACTCCAAAAAAGAGGCTATGTCAGGGGAGCGCCTACTCTACCAGAGCCATAACAAGCTGGTAACAGAGAAAGAGGGGTGACAAGACCAACCGCGGGCAGGCATTCGATAGAGGACGATCGATGCTTTATGACCCAGAGAAACCTCAACACCCAGGTTTCTCCCAAGTCTAAAGATCTGCTACGTGGATAATTTTCTGAAGAATCCGACCTCTGGACTATCAATTGTTGTGTGTATAATGCAGCGAGATCTTTGGCTGATGCGAACCGTAAACAAAAGCAACGGTTGATTAAAATACCAAAATACCAATGCATTAACTCGCCATAAAGATAGGCTGGGCAACACAGTACGCGTTCCGCATTCAGTGTGTGACTGACTATATAAAATCTGGCGGGAATTTTACCGCCAAGGTTCAAAAGTTCGCGCGCGAACTTTCGCAGCATATTGTTGAGAGAATACGGACACTATCTGACACTAAGAGAAGTCTAGAACGGAGAGAGAGGTGGGTCAGATAAAACCAACAGTTTCTCTCTGACCCATTTTGACTCTTCCAAGAACCTCCAGTTGCTTTCCACCACCCACCCAAACCAGAGGAGGTTAAAGTCTTTTGGAGAGAAGTCAACGAAGTGCAACATAGACTTGAGGAAGACTCAAAGAACATGAATAGCTTTAAGGAGCCTCATAACAACACTTCAGGAAGAGTGCCCAACCATTACTACGGAGAAGGTGAAAAAAGTATTAAGAGGCATGAAAAACTATACTGCGCCAGGACCAGAACCATCTGGTCCTGGCGCAGAATAGTTTTATCAAGGCCTGCATTTTGACCCCATATATAAAGTCGGAAGAGCCAATTACGTGTGGTTGGTGGAAGCACGCACAGTACTCCCGCCGAAATAGGCAACTTAGCCGATCCAAAGAATTACAGGCCAATCACTTGCCTGAACACACTATATAAGATATTCACAGCTATTCTAAATGATATGATTGTTCGGGCAATCGGCCCTGTGAGGCAAGAAATTTATGAACAACGCGGTTTAAAGAAAGGCGTAGCAGGATGTCGGGAGAACAAGCCTATTGATAGACGTGTCTGCAAAGATGCACCATCCTACCAGCGTGACCTATCGATAGCCTGGATTGATTACCGGAAAGCTTTCGATTCAACCTCCAATTAAATTATCATCTGCCTTTTGGAAAGCTTAAGGGTCAATCCGCAAATCGTGAGGTGCATATAGAGATTGATTCCACTTTGGAAAACCAGATTTACTATCTAATCTAGAAAAAAATTATGTGATAACTAACAAGGTCAGTTTTCAAAGAGGTATCTTTCTGGGCGACTCCATAAGCCCACTTCTCTTTTGCCTCGCATTGTTGCCATTATCTCTAGCACTTCGCCATTCCCAGAGGTACATTCGCGGCAAACCTGCAATTCGAAAGCACAAGGTCACCCATGTATTTTACATGGATGATCATAAGATTTATGCTAATAATAAAGAGCAACTAGGTATAGCTCTAGGCATTGACGAACGATACACTAAGAAAATAGGAATTGAATTTGGGTTAGACAAATAGGCCAAGGTTTATTTGAAGCGAGAAAAACTTAATGGCATCTCTTAAGACCCTGAGCTCGTCGACAGAAGCGCTATACGACACCTTTGCGCTGGAGAGACTTATGCGTACCTGTGCATGCCACAAAACCGCATTATAAAGGATACTCTTCGAAACAGATATAAACGGCTTATCTGGCAGATTTGGTCTTCCTAACTGTCGGCGAGGAACAAAGTATCTGCAACGAACAAGCTTGCCATCCCGATAGTCCTCTATTCATTTGGAGTTGTTTCATGGACAAAGAACTAGCTCAAATCCCTTGAAATTCAGACACGAAAGGTTATGAACATAAAAAAGCATCCATCTTAAGTTTTCTATTCCGCGATTCTACATCTCACACCGTCAAGGTGGTCGTGGAATATTGAATATTGAATATCTCAAAACAGAATTATTTTGGGTACAGCACATAGAGTCGAAAATGGAAGAGATCGTCTTCTTAAAATGATTAGGAAGCATGACGAAGAGGGCAAAGGAGCGTTTCTGTACTAAGCAGCGGAGGAGGTTGCTGAAACACTCGGACTTACCTTGAGTATCAGGAGTGAGCACAATGCATCAAATCTTATCTATCTCGAGTACTTACTCTTGCAAGCCTGGATTCAGAAAGCACATGAGAAAAACTTCAGGGAACATCTCTCCTCAGAAGCGCTGATATCTCAACTGTGAGTGCGTGCAGCCCGAGACCGAAGTAACAAAGGCCGGTCTTACAATTTTCTGGTGTAAAAAGAATATTATTGCTTAGTTATTACTTTAAAGCAAAGATGCTTTATACAGTAAGGAAGTTTACTTTTTAGTCATAGGGAATATGATGATTATGATTTTAGCATACAATTTAAACCGATGTGCATCTGTCTAATGCAAAAAATATTTCACAGGCGATATAAATTCGGTTTTCAAATCTCCCGCGGTCGAGATCTTCCGTGTTCAAAAATACTGTTGGGACGTGCATTACGTTTAATTTAAAAATTGGAGTTGGTTTTCACTAATGTAACGGTACATAAGTGATATTTGTCGTTTGACAAGTGTCAAAATCGTTGAACTTCGAACCTAATTAATTAATCAAAGTGAATATCTGAAGGTTGAAAGTGATTAATTAGTAATAAAATCTGCTGTTTTACTTACAGAATTATATATGGGAATCAAACGCTTTTGACAACAAGAATATCGGTAATTATCATCAACTGCAAGTGACCTTTTTTTAAATAATCACTGCAAATACTAGTGTTCGGATTCATAAGTATGTGCATATATTCAAAACGTAGTATATCGTAAGTTGAATTCAATTCTTAATATTTTCTTATTTAAAATTTTTTTCTTTTTCACAGATTCACAAATGTATCAAAATAGCTACTGCAACAAAAAATGTAATTCGTATGTTTATAAAATTGCACCGATAAATCTCCTGATAAAATGATGAGATTTAAGAAGCGGCGAATTACTCTAATTAGCTGGGTGTCCAGCATTCTTAAAAACCTGGACTTCTCCTGGAATTTTTTTCGAGAACCTTAAGTTAAGTTTCTTTTCTTGTGAAATAGTTATTTTATTGAAATATGAAAAGTAATTTAAATCTTTTAGTCTATTAAAAAAGAAACATCTCATTTCAAATAAATCTTGCCACTAACTTTTTTTTATTTGATTCAAGATATAACTTATCTTTTATTCATTGCAGAATAAAAACAGGCAGTTCTAGGCATTTTTTGTACACTGTACCAATTATTTTATACATTGAAATGAACAGATTTTAATATTGTGAATAATTCTATAAGTTTTTTATTTTGTCTCCGTTTACATAGAATGTTAAAGTATACATGTTTTGTGATATTTAACTTACAAATTATAAAAATTATTAGCTCAAATGTTCAATGTTAACTCAGTTTCAGAATTAGAATGAGTCATGGCCATATAACGGATTTTTTAAGAGTTTAACTACTCGGTTTTTTTAGTATATACCAGATTACACTAAAGATATACTAGATAGACACATAACAATTTCACAATGCTTTTAAACTCTGGTAGACACGCCTTTGTAAAATGTTAAATATCCTTTTAAATATTTTAGAACCTTTGCCACATTTTGAAATCTTTAGTGTGTCTATCTAGTGCATCTAGAGTGTAATCTTGTGTATACTCAGAAAACCGAGTAGTAAAACTTTTAAAAAATCCGTTATATGGCCATCGCTTATTCTAATTCAGAAACTGAGTTAACACTGAAGATTTGAGCTAAGAATTTTTATACTTTTTAAGTTGAAGATCACAAAAAATGTACACAGAACATTCTATATCAGGGGAGACAAAATAAAAAACTTATAGAATCATTCAAAATATTAAAATCTGTTTATTTCCATGTATAAAATAATTGGTACAGTGTACAAAAAATGCCTAGAAATCTCTGTTTTTACCCTGTAATGAATAAAAGACAAATTATATCTTGATAAATAAAAAAAACTTAGTTGCAAGATTTATTCAAAATGAGATATTTCTTTTTTAATAGACTAAAAAGATTTAAATTACTTTTCGTATTTCAATAAAACAAGTGTTTCAAAAGAAAACAAAATTAACTTAAGATTCTCGTAAAAAGTTACAGGAGAAGTCCAGGTTTTCAAGGTTGGTGGACACCCAGCTTATAGGAATAATTCGCCGCTTCTTAATTTTAATCATTTGATTCGGAGATTCATCGTTGCAATTTTATAATCGTACAAATTACATTTTTTGTTGCAGTAGCTATGTTTATAAATTTGTGAATCTGTGAGAAAGAAAAAATTCTGCATAAGAAAATATTAAGAATTCAATTGAACTTACGACATATTAAGTTGTAAAAGTATGAAAGTGCTTATCTCACTTGTGAATAGCTGTGATTGTTTTAAGGTATAATGCAATAATTGGTATGTGAACACTAGTATTTGCAGTGATTATTTTTAAAAAGCACACTTACAGTTGATGATAATTACCGATACTCTTGTCGTCAAAAGCGTTAAATTCCCATATATAATTCAATAAGTAAAACAGTAGATTTTATTACCAATCAATCACTTCCAACCTGCAGATATTCACTTTAATTATTTAATTAAGTTCGAAGTAAAACGAGTTTGACACTAGTCAAACGACAAATATCACTCATGTACCGTTACATTAGTGAAAACCAACTCCAATGCGTAAATCAATTGTCAACAACAAATAATAACTGTAAAGCTATTAAAAATTATTTTTTCATCACAAAATAGTCATATAAAGTGAAAGTTAAAATAATTATTTCAATATACTCTTTAAAAATAAATAATCGATTTTAAATTAAAAGAAGAGAGTTATTGAAAAATGATTTGTACATCCATTTATTTTAAATAAGTGCATCAACGGTGACCAACCGTGTTGTCGACGAAATGCATGTGCAGTGCGAAAAGATACCAGAATGGTTTGCAATTCTATCTAGCCGGGCTCGAGCTCTAGCTACTAGAAAATACGCGCTGGAACCAGGCTGGGGCCCACGGCCTGGCCCATTTGTTGAAACAGGAAGTAACTTGTCGATATCTACACGAATAGAAGAAAAATAATGTGATTAGGTGGTTTTAACCTCAAATCGCCACGTGAAAAAACTTGAACGTATTAGTTCGAACAAATAACACCTTCTTTTTGGACAAACATTTAAATTGTACTTAATAATTCTTTAAATGCTCAAAATGAATTACAAAATAAATCACAAATCTGCAAATAAGCAAAGTTTTTTGTGTAGTGTGTTAATGTGTGCGCGGGAAAACGCGAAAAGGCGTCGAAGTGAATTTTTGGATCATGGAACGGAACGTAACAGCCGCAATTAAACCGGACCGAGACTCTAGTTAGCTGCTGAAATGACAAGAATCACTGCGAAATTTGGCGGGAAATAACAATAGAAATGCATATTTCCTACAATCCAAGATCTATAGAACTGAATTATAATAATTTGAAATATTTTTTCAATAAAATTAGTATACTGTAAACGAAAGAAAACTATAAAAAGTGAACTTTTCAAATTTTCTGAATGTAAATTATTCATACATTACATTCCTAATATTTAAAATCTTATTACAAACGTAAAGCACTAAATTCTTCAAATTATTTTCTATTCTCATAACCCAGTTATTAATAAAGAAAGTGAAAAAATCATATTATTATTTTTTTGTATTTTGTATAAAAATTTAATCTTTTTTTTTTGGATTAATTTTTTATTTCTTGTCTTTGTTTAACTTGGTTATCGGACTTGGAATGTTTGGTTGGAAAAAATAAAGGGTAAATATGTAAGCCCCTGTTAGGGCCTAGCTAGGCGTCTCCACAGTGATCCGCCTTTGTAGGGTCTCCAGAGGGCTACTAATCAAAAGAGTCTAAGCTGGAAAATTTACACACTGGTTATAACAATTTCATCATAAATTTCACATGCGTTAAGGATCTCAATATAATGACTTGAAGTGTTAAATTATGTAGAAAATATGATTTAGAGTTGAGGCGAGAACTTTGAAACAGGGGTGAAAATATTCATTATTGAGGAGAGAGTTGGAGCTTCGAATTGAAGTAAAGGTTGCTACAGGCGATGCTTGCTTAGTAGCTAGCTTATTAAGCCCTGCTTGCCAAATGAAGCAGATTCTCTCTTCATCTTGGTCTCGTAAGTTTCGTTTGAGCTTTCCCTCTCGCTTCCGCTCATATTTTCTATCCTTGTCCACTTCTTAGTTCTGCGCACGCGCACATCTCAGGAGGAATGATTATTAGGGCGCCAGCTCATTATCCGAGCTATGAACATAAGCATTGCAGGAAGTTCCAATATTAGCTCAGTACTCTGCACTCGCGGAAGTTTCTCGTGCTTCGACGTCATCGTCTTCGCTGGTTTCGAAGCATTCAGTTTGGGATTCTGCCCCAGGAATGGGCTTCAGGTAGAGGACAGCCAGGCAGTGGTGGATGCTCTCAAAAATTTGTAAACACTTTCCTCTTCTATCTTTCAGCGAAAATCCATGTGAAATTATCATCCTCAAGTAGCACCTGAATATTCATAAATTACTTGCTTGAAGATTTTTGCACTCAGACTAAATCTATGCAATATGCATATTTCAGGAGAGAGTATTCTTTCTAGGCTGCTTTCGTACAAAGGTAGCGCTGCTTATTGCAGAGCTGAGTCTTCAGAAAAGCACAACCAAGATTCATGAGTTTCTTAGATACCCACCTTAGACTCTCAGGGTGTCTAGTGGACCAGGAAATCGTAAAAAAACCTGAAAAGTCCCCGGGAATTTTACTTAGGATCGGGAACTTTATTCTCGTATCGAAAATCAAATATTTTCACTTCATCTTCTTTTTATTCATTAGTCGAGAATCCACGAAAGGAAATTTTATTGTTTTATGTATGATAACATTAAAGTTAATTGGTCCTTGATCATTTGTATGCGTAAAAGATTATTATAATACCTACCTTATGTTCTTTTAACGGTAATTGTATAAGTCCAGATTTCTTTTTTTTAAATAGATTGAAAGCTATCAGACTTCTTAGCTCTCAGAATTAAAACTGAAGGGATTTTGTCATTTTTTAAATATATTGTAAAAGCAGTGCAAATTTCATTGTTTTCTTAAAATTTAAATAAAACGAAATAAACATTTAAAACCTTGGAAGAAGAAAGTTGAAACAATTCCGACAAATCTCATCTGTTGGAAAAGAATAATATAAAAATCAAATGAATATATATATATTTTAAATAAATCTAATAGAAACCTCATCATTCATTTGTGCCTTTTTATAAGAAACGTGCAGAAATTGCAACTTCTTATTAATTTCTTTACGTTATGTCGTTTATTATTTAGTATTTCCATATCTCAGAACTACTACCATAATTGTACCGAAATTGTAAATTGAATTGTACCGAAACCTAAAGGATTGAGATAGGAGTTTTAATAAAATAAATTTTGATTTAAAAAATGGTTTTGGACTCAATTTTTATTTGTATTTATGTGGAGCGTAAGATATAAGAAAAAATCTAGGATTCAACATTCATAAATATCGTTCGTTGAAAACAGGATTGATTTGGTTTCAAATCATCGAAAGATTCTTAGACTAATTGTAATATGGTTCTTTCACTTAAACTGTGATACGTTTTTAAGTTATTAACATTTTGCTTGCCTTTCTAAATTAAATTAAATATAATATATATATATATATATATATATAATATATATATTATATATAATATAATAATTAAAAATTAAGGTCAAAAATGTTCTTCTTATTTAAAGAAATTCTAATGAACCTTCGAATGTTTTAGGGTTTTTTAGGGTTCCGTATG
>JAAAKG020139638.1:0-12308 GCA_010014905.2 Druon quercuslanigerum
GATGCGCTGGCGTGTATCCTCACATACGCACCCGCTCCTCGCTCAATATATATATATATATATATATATATATATATATATATATATGCACATATCTTATTATTCGTTTTTAGATAGAACAATTATATTTTAAAAATTTAGATCATTTTAAAAATAATTTTTTGAAAAATGAAACAAGGGACAAACAAAATTAGAAGACAAAAGTTAAATAACCAAAAAATATGTAGAACTTTCTTATAAACTCTGATTATAAAAATATGTCAAAAGTAAAAAAATGAACTTTTCGCAAAAAGGGCACAAGATACAATAACATTTTATTTACTAACATTTTTTCCCTACATTACATCTACATTGAATATAAATAAATTAAGTTTATGGAAAAACGACAAAAGTTGCAGTAAAATGTTTAATAATAATTTTTATTTTAATAGAATGCGCATTTTTAGTGATACAAATAATACAGTAAAAACATTATTGTTCAAAAGAAATAAAAAAAATTAAAAAGGAGATTTGTACATTATTTTTGAATATCTAAATAAGCACTGATAGCTCGAGGTACAGAAATCAATATAATATAAATTTGATATAATATAGTTAAAGATAATGTAGAAAAGTTCGCCTTTTCGACCAAATCAAGGGGGAAGCATGAGATTCGTGATATCAATGTGTTCGTTAAAGCCAAAGGAGCTTTAGCAAAAGACCGAGCGCGTAGAGTGAGACGAAAGCATCACCGAGCGCGAAGCGCGAGATAAATACATTATCGGCGAGAAACGCGAGAAAATTATATTTTTTAGCGCGAAGCGCGAGAACCGACAGCCGCGGGCCCTTGGCGCGCTCAAGCCAATTTTTTTAAATTGAAATATTCACAGAACAAAATGTTTTACTAAAGACTGTTATTTTGGCGCACTTTGATTTTTATTTTATTTTTTTTTATTATATGTATTTTTTACGTTGATAAGGGTACTGTAAGACGGCCGTAACGTTGGTGATTATTTTCTGAAATTTTTTTTTATTGTCATTTGATAATGGTAAAAATAAAAATGCAAAAGAAATAAAAAAGAGAAAGAAGGGGATTTGCTTGGTTGCCTTCTAGTTTTGCTTTTCTTTTTTTTATGTTTGTTCAAATGAAAAACTAACATTTTTTTCTTTCCTTTTTGAGGAGAAATTAGAAGAGGAAGGTTTTTTTCAGGTTGCAATGGGAACATTCTATGGTGGTAGTCCAAATTTATTAATAAATACGGTTAATAATTATAGCTTCAGAGGTAGAATATAAAGGTGGATTATATTGGACTTTCATTTGTGGAAACCTTAAAAATATTTGTAAAAATCTGTCCGCTGCACAGGGACATTTTCATACCGCGCTACGTGCGCGGCTCGCTTCGCTCGTAATCTTGAGCGCGCCTAAGGCGCGCGACAGTTGGTATTCGTCTATCTGCCCCACATTTGTGCGCATGCCTTTTAAGATAAAAGGTGCAAGCATCGCTAACTGTCATTCTATGATTGTGAATTATCTTTGGTTAAAGCTCCTTCGGCTTTAATGGGTAATTCAATATTTGTTTCTCTATTTGCATTACATTTTATTGTTAGCTATACTGAAAAATGTAAATCATTTCAATAAACTTTTATTATCATCATTCTTGATATGCATTAGTATTGAAACAAAACTATTTTTACTCTGTTATTTTTATCATTTCAAAAATAGGCATTCTATTAAAATAAAAATTATTATTAAAAATTTTAGTGTAACTTGTTTCGGTAGGCCATAAATCTAATTTCTTTATATACAATGCAGATGTAATTTAGGCGAAAAATTTGTAATCTTATTTTTTACGATTAAAAGAAAATCTAATCATCCTATCTAAAAATGATTAATAAAAAATTTATAGATCGTTTTGTGGTGGCAACCTTTAGTCCGTTAATTTTAGTTCGTACCTTGTGTCGTTTTTCGAAAAATTTAGTTTTTTAGTTTTTAACGTTATTTTTTACTACTAAAACAAAAACTGCATGTCCTATTAAAAATTATTAATGTCCTATTTGAATAAGTTTTCCTTTTTTTTTCAAGAGCAACGTTTGTCTATTTATTTTTTCATACCTTGTGCTTTTTGTCTAAAATTTCAATTTTTTATATTTCTTTTACGTATCGTGCATAGATTTGCCATAAAACGGAATGTTTGAGTTTTTGTTATTTTTTGTATTTTCAAAATTTAAATATTTAATTTTTCGACAATATTAAAAAATTTATCATGATAATTTTGTCGGGCTTCAAAAAACAAACATTTTTATTTACTCTACTTTTTTCTTATCATGCGTTGTTTGTCTTAAAAGGTTCATTTTGGTTTATATTTTTGGATATTGAAAATTCTATAACTTTAATCATTTTCATTTTATCGAAAAAAGTCATAAGAGAAAATTTTTTAAATTTCCGAATACTATAAATAACCCTGCACAGATATATCTATACTTGTAAATTTTTATCAGATTCATGTAGACTTAAAAATATTTCATAATGCTTTCTTGACTAATGCTCTTAAATAAGTCAAAATTTCATTGGTAAGTATTTATTTTTAATGGAATTTTACCCCCCAAAAAATTCTGCTATTTCACGTTTGACAAATTTTCAGTATAAAGCTAATATTTAATTTTAAATTTAAGTCTCAACTGCGGCAAAAATAAAATTTTCTAGTAAATCATGTAACGTTCAGGCACATAAATATGATTAGAAATATAGAAATTGTGTTATTGCCTAACAGAAAAAATTATTTGAAAATTCAATAAGCTAACTCCTTTTAAAAGAATTCATTTTTGTGAAAAGATTAATCTCGATGTATAAAAGTTAAACTATTTTAGATAAATTTGTTTCATATTTTGCTAAATAATATTTGTAACTGTGAATTCCACTGTTCCATTTCTGATAGAAAATTGACCTTCTTACATAGAAAATTCAAAACATTCTCCCTTTTGGTTAAAGATACGACTGCGTGGATAAAAATGTATATGTCGTTGAATAATTAAACTGGTTTGTTGATCATTCATGTTTTTTTATTCAATTAACTGTATTCAATTGAATTGTTGAAAATTGAAATATTGACTATTTCGTGTTTCTTTTAAATTCAATTTGCTATTCAAAACATCTATTTAGCTTAATATTGAACTCATTTGTGAAAAATTTCTTTTTTTGGGTTTAAGATTAATAATTTCAGTTCTCAGAAACATAACTTTCTTAGTTAAAGCCCAGCAATTTAGATAAAACATTATTTTGTAATTTCAGGTTAAAAATTAATATTGTCTTACTGTATTATGTGTTTTTTTTAAATAAATATTTTTCTTCCCAAATTTTTAACTACTCGCAGCAAATTAACGTCTTTTTTACAAATAAATAGTTTTTTTTCCTTTGCTATTCATTTCAGAAAGGTGTAACTCTTTCAGAAGTGGGAGATCTGAAGAAGGACTCTTAGAGAGTAACGAAATCATTTTCTGGACCGAAATTGAAATGAAAAAAATGATTCCTTACTTCAGCAATAAAGCATTGGTTCTGAGAAAACTAACAAAGAATTTCAGTTAAAATTAAACATTTTTTAATATAACCCGCTTCATATATATTTAATAATATTTAATATTTAATATAATTTCTGTCATCCTAATTCAATTTAACTACTCTTTTATTAACAAAAATATGATTAATTTTAAAGGTTCATCATTAACTTTCTCATTAAGCTTCGGTCACAAAAATTTTTCTAGTTTAGTAATACACTTTATTGCAAATTAAACTAATTGTGTTTAGGACTGTAATTTACCAAATTAATATCATAAAATCTTGAAATTGGGCGATTGGAACCCACTTGCGTTTCCTTTATTTCTTCTGAGGTTAGCGAGGTAAGCATGCCGCTTTTGCTGCTCATTTTTGTCCGCCTCATACCGTTCTTATAACAAATATATAATCCAGAAAAAACATTAGTGCTCGACAATATTGCAAAGAGCTCCCCATCAGATGATGATAAAACAATTTGTGTTTGGTTATTTACAGGCGCAAATATATTTTTACCTATGATTACTTTAAGTCCTTTATCAGGGGGAAAATTGTATTTTCGAAGTTCAAATATTTTGAGCGGATTCTTTCGGGAAGTCAGGCGAATAAATTCAAGATATTCAAGCCCGTATCCTTGTCCGTCTTGAGAAGGAAGCCTGGTAGGTTGAAAAATATTCCTGGAAGGAGAATCAGGCCTTAAAGATGTTCCGCCTGGAGAAGAACGATCAGCAGAACGATTTTCGACAGTAGCGAATTTGGCAGGAAGATAAGCAGCAGAAGGATGCCTGGCAGGAGGAGACCTGTTTCTAAACCTCACAGGAGAACGAGACCTTTTTGGAGATTGTTGTCGTTTAAGAAAAGAAGATGATTTGTTGCCAGGATTAGGATAAATGGGAGCACCATTAGGTAAACAGTCGAATTGTAAGCTTATCTCTGCAACAAGAAGCAGACGATTGCATTCTTCTAAAGTATTTGAGGCCAAAAAGAACGCGGATGCTCAAAAACTTATTAAAGATTTGACTATTGCTCGTCAATTGGTGCACTGTTAGACATTTTTATAGGGATTGTATTTTAAACACAATTAAAGGAAGAAGCAGTTTAAGAATAATTGTCATTGAAATTTAAGAAATTAAAATGAGATCAGAATCCAAATTAAAAACCCTATTTAACGCCCCATAATCAAATTGATGCAAAATCTTGTAAAAAAAAATTCAACGGCTAAATTTGGATCACAGCGAACAAACAAAATGCTCCTATTGCAATCTGAAAAATTTAAGACACAAAATTTTAGAAAAAAATAAAAAAAGCAAGAGGAACAAAGAACCTGTTCTCTCTTTTTGATACCTGAGAATTAAATGAGAGTCAGTAGGTCAATCTGTTTTAAGGGCAATAGAAATATCTATCATAAATACATCATAAATAGAGAAACTTAAGGGAAACAAGAATCATGAAACCTCACCCTTAAATTAATTAATCACATAAGCATAACTCTTGTTTAATTTTGTCAAATAATTTGACAAAATGCTATAAAGTATTTCCATGAATTTCCTCTTTCTCTCATTATTTTCTCTCTGCAAAATGTTAATATTATGCCAGTAAAACTCTAATATTATCTACGATCAAAATATTACTCTATTTGTTTTTGATTTGTTGAATTCTAATTACAATTTATTGAACACGTAATTAAGTATCATTGAACTACCTAAAATAAAAAGGCAAAACAAAGTTTAATTTCTTAAAAGCAAAAACCTTCAAATCTTCCATAACTATTTCAGCTGAAATCATAAAATGACTAAACCTTTGGGAGTCTATATCTCTGTCTATAAAAATATTCATTAAATTGATCCATTAAAGATCTATTAAATTTGCATTTGGTTTCATCATGAACTCTACTAATTTGAAATTGCATGGATCATTTTAATGAAAGAAATTTGGGATTGGGGTGGAATGTCGAAGGTACCTTATTATGTGTTTCTCTAGCAAAGTTTCAAATATTCATTAATGCTTTTAAAAGTTTTGATCCAAAACTTCAATTTACTCATGAAAGAGAGCAGGATAACAGATTCAGTTTTTTCAACATTTTGGTGATTAGGGGTCATTAACCACAAAAGTTAATTGTAAAACATATTGCAATTAAAATTTAGCAAATCAAAAACTAACTAATTATTATTTTGCCCACAGATAATAAAAATAGTTAAAGGAATATAGTTCATTTATTACTTTTATTTTTCCGTTTTTTGGTCGAATATATAAAATTATTGAACTTAAATTGAAAAAGTTAAAAATTCATGATACTTTCCGTATACCATTTAGAATGAATTTAATGATAAAATTTTGCAAAGATCCTTTAGATAAATTTCGAAAAAGTTGGTGTTGTCTGCAAGATCATTGCAGAATCTGTAAGATGAATTATGTGGAACAGACTGGGAGACTTTTTAATTCTCGGACAGAGGAACACAAAAGTGATGTTCGTTTAGGTAGCTGTTATAAAATTGTCCTTGCCATGCATACAAAGTAATTTGTTGATACTGACCATGAGTTAAAAACAAAAAAAGATTTCATGAATCCTGTTTTTTTTTAATTCTCTGTTAATGCTGAATTTATCCCAGATATTTCTAGTGTATTTACAACAGATTGACCTACTGACCCTTACTCGATTCTCAAGTATTGAAGAGAGAGTGAGAGAGAGCACAGGTTCTTTGTTGCTGTTGCTTTCTTTTTACATTTTTCTTGTCTAAATAAGGGTACTGTAGGAATGCCGAAAGGTTGGTAATGTTATTTTTATTTAATGTTTTATTTTCTGTGTTCTTTTATTGTAATTTGATAATAATAAAAATAAAAAAGATGAAACAAAGAAAAAGGGAAGAAACGGGATGTGGTTGGTTGCCTTCTTGGTTTCCTTTCTTCTTTTTTAATTTTGTCTGAAATTTTTTTTTAAATTGTTCAGGTTACCATAAAAAAATCTTTGGTTCTTCATTGCAGTCCAAATCTGATGGTTAGATTCTTATTTTTTACAACAGTTTACAATAATTTGCATTGCTGTAAACAATGTAAATTATATTACTGTATTTAAAATAATCAGACAAGTACTTCCGAGTGCATCAGGATTTCGAAATACTCTGGTGATCAAAAAGAGTGGTTTCTGAATTTTAATATTTTGATTGCTTTTTACATACATGTATAAAATCCGCTGTATACACTGACGTGGCAGGGTAGTTTTTGGGAAAATTATAATGAGATGTAAATTTTCAAGTGTCAAGTAATTAATTTGGAGCTCTAAATCAGCCTTGCATTTTTCAAGGTGAATTTCCCACTTTGAAAACGTATTTGTAGACAAAGGGTAGGTGTGTACGACATAGGTGTAGTTTTTGGGGAAAATAATAATGAGAGTGAAATTTTAAAGCGTCAAGTAATTAAATTAAAGTTCTAAATCATGTTCATGTTTTTTTATTTGGTTGTCCCACTTTTAAAACGTTTTTGATCACGAGGGGTAGGTGTGTACGAGTTAGGAGTAGTTTTAAGGGAACGTAATATATGTAATCGGCGAGCAAGCAAAAGAACTAAAAAATCTCCTCTAATCGTTCATCTCATTATAATCATTTTTAGTGACTTTTCAGACGAGGCAGCGCTACATGGCGGTCGTGCTAGCGCCGTCACCCTTTTCTCGGAAGGTAAAAAAACAACAACATTTTTTTTCAGCATAAAATTAGCAAAAAAAGGCAACGAAATATGGGGTATTCTATTTTATAATTGCCCTTCATGGTGGCGATGCGTGGGCGGACCTATTTCAAAATCAGGACTAACCGCAAGAAACCGACTTTTTTCAAGATCTGTGATTACGCAACCATATTCAAGTATACCAGCTGTCTAAAATACATCTCTTTTAAAGAAGTTTAGTCCTAAGTAATTTATCACACCTGCTCCGTTTTAAAGTTTTGTAATAACGGTTCATGAAACCAATGGGTTGTTTGCGTTCAATTTTTTACATAGAACTTAAATTCTTCGATTTTTTCCTTCGGTGCACTTTCAAATTGTTTTATAATGGTGTTTCATAAGAAAAATAGAGTGAGTGCAATTAATCTTGATTTCAAACTTGACTTCTTTAAGAAAGATTTATTTTGTACTCCGAGTACAAATGTAATGTATTGGGACTACGCACAGTGGAACGAAAATCACGACTCTGGACCAATTGATTTTCCATATACAATGTTCATTTAATTTAAACTGTTTTTTTTTATTTAAAAAATCGAGTTTTCCCACAGAATCAACTGCAGAGAACTAATTGATGATACTCATTCATTATGGTCGATTATCCGATAACAATTGTTCATTATTTAAACAAATGTAATAAACGAATACTCAGTTTCGTTATTGTTTGATATTCTTGCTTCGTTTTTGATACTGGATTAACTGTGAATAGCCAATTCTTTAAATCAAAGTGTTATCGGCATGGACAATTTCATGAGAGTAGTATTAATATTAATTCGGTAAGCACATCAAACTTTACGTCTCTTTCAAAAGTAAGACTTCTGCTTCTGGATAAAGCGGTCTTTATGGCTTGACGAACTCACTTCTCAGACGTGATATATAACTTGTCTTGCTTGAATTGTCTTCCTTGTATTATTCTCTCTGCATCTCTCGAAATCTTTATGTTTGGCTTCCTGAGCCAATTCCCGTGATTGTCCGGTTGGAATGACGAATGCGTCTATTATTTTGTCTCCATGGATCAACAATTTGTGTAGTGATGCAGGCATGAAATACCAATGGTATATCTGAACAAGCAGGTTGGCCCTTTTAAAAGCATATTCATGGAATTTTTTGGTGTCAATGGCTCTATCGAATGCTAGGAATTGAAAGACTATGTACATATTCTTCAGGATTTCTTCGTCAAAACCGGTGATTTCGGAAATAATGCAATAATTTTCGAACAATATTCTGGCTGTATTCCCATCGTTGGAAGAACCAGCACCTTCTTTCGGAGTATCCACTATCCAGCCAAACCGTTCACGAATTTTTTTCTTGATATACTCCTTTCCTGAATCGCAAACCTTTTGCTGCTTGGTTTTGCGTGCCCACACTTCAATTAGTAATCGATAACTGACGTTCAAAACGTATTCCATTTAGCGAATCCATTGATGTAAGACTTGCAACCCTAGTTTGAAAGTTGCTTCATTTTCTGCTCTTTCTAACACTTTCCGTATATTATTCATCTCGCTTGTTTTCGACCCGCAAATGATACAATTACAAACAGAACAAGAACCGGTGATATGTTGGCATACTTTTCCAGTTATTATTGTCCCGAGGAGTTCATGCTTCACATAATATGTCGTTTCGTCAATTTTGATCTTGCTTTGCTTGAATCTATTCATTTGCTTGTAAAGGTTCTCAAATTATAGTAAAATTTTCTCTTTAAATTCTTTGGCATACTCTAACAATATTGGCAAGCGATTTTTTGGTAAACAAGGTCGAAGGTTCTTCCAAAGCATTGAAAATGACGAATCGTCCAAACATTCAAGGCAGAGAGGAACCAAAGATATCAAAAAAAGGCTTTCATCTGAATTTTTAGAATCTTCAAATCGTTGTTTACAAGGATAAGGGTGGTCCAACATCTTCACGTTTTAAAAGTCAAGCAGCAGTATTAACCAAAAAGTTTGGTAGTTGAATAGTAGCTCCTGTTTCAGTGACTTTTATAGCAGAACTTCGTGGGTAGAAATCGTTATTTGCATCTAGAATGCGGCTGTAAGGAGGCAGGATGTCCACATTTTTGTCTTTTAAGCGATTCCTCAAAACTTTAATAAAGCTTTATGTCCACAAAAAGTTCGAGAGCCTCATCATCAGTGAATGAGATTGGATTTTTATTTTGGGAATCTACCATATCAATATCCGTTGCATTATTTAAGAGACCTTTTCTGACAAGATCAATCAAGTCCCGGGTTTGTAAATTGTCAAATATATAAATTTCTTTTCTATATTCTTATGCTAAATAGATCAATTCATTGTTCTACGAAGAGTGGCTGGTGATGTCTCTGATAAAGAAAATTCTGAATTCAACCAAGTTTAATTTTGCAGAAGAAATTTTTCATTGCGTGCGTAGATGATTAAATAACACTTCTACAGTTTTAAAACTCGAGGTTATCAGAAAACTGCCTAATTCCTTATTTTTGAGTTTAATAAGCTCCATGATTGAAATATCCAAGGAAACTTGGTAAAAAGAAATAATAAAAACAAGAGAAGGCAAAAGAATAAAAAAGGAAAAAGAAACACACACACACAAGAAAATACAAGGAAGTAAAGAAAACATTCATAAAAAAGAATGTTAAGAAGCTGGTTAATAATTTTATTGGACATATATTTAAATACAATCCAAGTTTATTGGATAAAATATATAGAAAAGTATTAGAGAATTTAAGTTGCTCGCTTGCTTGCCACAGCTCAAATGGTACATTCCTCCGGGTTCTCCGCTACTCGCACTCGAGACTTTCTGCTCATAAGGCGGAAGAGGCCACACGAAGCCAATCAGACTACGAGAACAAACTGGGTTTTTCCGGTTGAGTGCGAGCTTGAACTGGGTTTTTCCGGTAAAGTGCGAGCTTCTGGATTTTTTGCACTAACTAAGTATTCGTATATTATATTTGTTTAAATAGTCAACGATTGTTATCGGATCATCAACAAAAATGAATGGGTACCATCGATTAATGATCTGCAGTTGATTCTGGGTGGAAAATGCTATTCATTCCATGAGCTAATTCCTTGGAAAATGACTATTCTTTTCGAGAACAATAGCTGAACCCAAAAATTGTTTTCTATATGTGTTTATAATAATGATTGTTTATTCATGAATCCTCACGGGTATGACACAAAAATTATTTTTGTTGATCAGTTGAGGAAATCCAGTGAGAATCAAGTGACCATACACCGTCAAACCATATAAAACCATTTTCATCCACTTTTTTGTTTAAAACAAATTAAATACATTTTTAATTAATCCTACAGTATCCTATGTTGAAAATAGTAAAAGAGGGGAATAGGGAACCGAAAGTAAATTATAGATAAATAATTATAGGAAGTTTGTGGATTTATAGACTAAAGAATAATATTTTAAATTAAAATGAAACTTTAGTGAAAAATTGTTTAGGAAATAAAGGTTATTTATAATTTAAATATATTTCGCACTAATTTTGTTTTTGAGGGATTGCGTATATTAAAAATATTCAGGAAATCTATTATCACAGTTTGCGATAGTGCTCCTGCGTATAGCATAGAATAGTTTAATAAAGCAAATATTGTGTCGAAAGATTGTTCTTTACTGTTAACTAAAAAATATTTTCTCCACTATTGATATAATATAATATATTTACCAATTGAATAAATAAAAATCACCAATAATAGGACCAGGGGAAAAAGGATCCTCATTTTATATAACTGAATAGCAACTGATTACTTCTTACTAAAGAATTTGGTTGACAACATTGATAATAAGTACCTAGTATCGATACCTATGATATCATAACTTATCTAATTTATTGCTCTATCTTTAATGAAATGTTTGTATTATACTATTTTTACAAATTGCGTCACCATTCCTCATGTGCCTTTAATTTTTCAACAAACAAACAAACAAATTTAAAAAAACTTCTTTATGGGAAAATTGTCACCTGGGAAAAAATGATTTATGTCACTATAGGACGATTTTGCCTTCTCCATCGTTAATATCTTTATTTTATTTTGCGCTTGTTCATTGGAGCACCTCTACATTTTTGCATATTACTTTCAAAATTATTAGTCAAATCTTTGACAACTGCAATTTTTAGATTCCATTTAGGCAAACAATTTTGGTCCCCGACATTTAATTGCACTTTGGTTATTTAAAAAAAATGTAATTCATTTGTTTATAATTTAATTTTGCACCCTCAAAGAAAAAAAATGATATTAAATATTAACTCATAACGAATTTATCAACCTTGCTCTGGTGAATTATTTGCATTAAATTATTCATCTTTTTTGGTTGAACCACTTTTACCTATTAATTTTGTTTAAATCTTGTGTGGGTTTTTCAAATTTTTTTCACATAACTTTTATTTTTATTTTTTTCGACTAAAATAAACTTAGAAATATTAAATTACATTAACCTGATATTTACAAGTAGAATCTAAGTTGAAGACCATAACATCAATTTATATTTAATTTATTTTATTGCTGATTCTCCTATAATATTTTTTTGTATAAATACTTTATATCATTAAGTTTGTTTAAGAGCGAGAAAATTGTAAAAATTTCATGTAAGAAAAAACTTACTTAAAATGCTTTCTTCATTTTACAGCAATTTTCTATGTAGTGTCATGCTTCAACAGGGAAAGATCATGTACAATGCGTTCAATAAAAAAATTGAAGGATATAGAATGTGTCTTTTTTTTTAGTCTCACGGTCATCATAAATAGAATAAAATTTAAAATGAGTAAATTTTAAAAAACTTCTTCATCGTCCGAAGTTTCGGTACAATTGCGTACCTTTTTTAGAGAGAATATATCTATAAATAATATAAAAATTTTTAAGTACTAAATAAAATTAGTAACTAGTACAAAAATTTTTAAACAAAATACCTTTGACGATTAACTAAGATTCAGTAAAACAACACTAGTTTCGTAGTAGATTAAAGAAAGAAATGTTTGTTATATAAATTAATGTAATACAATTGTTGTAGATAATTATAAAAGTCAGAATAAATATTCAGTTTCAGTGTGAAACTGAAGTTATTATAATAGCTACATTTTTAGAAAAAATT
>JAAAKG020139640.1:0-12307 GCA_010014905.2 Druon quercuslanigerum
TTACGGATTATCTCGTTACTTACTTTGTCCATCAGAGTTTTCCCGCATATTATGCGCAGGAATCTCATGTCGATCGCACTGACAAAATTAATGCCATATTATTTTTCGAGTGAGAAGACTGGATAGCATTTTTAAAAACGTAACCCTATTTTCCTTGAAATCAAGCATGATTAAGAAAACTCTAGCCAATGAAGTGTCCTTGAGACTCTTGATGAACGATGCTTGCATCTTAGCACAAAAGTCATGAGATTTAAAGTTCAAAAGTTTTTCACAGAGTCGTTCTATGATGATATCGGTCTCAGCTACTCCAGCTACCAGATTGCTCCTATCTGTTTGTTGCCTTTGATATTTTATCTCTCTGACGCAGTTTTCATCCAGAAGTTCAGTCAGGTTTTCCTTGATCTCTAGTATGGAATCATTACTTGAATCAACTTGATCGAACTTAAGCGCGTTAAAAGAATGTCACACTTGTAAACTAGTCTGTGGAATTAGGACTGCTCTCACATCGAGGCCTATATCTCGGAAAATATTCACTGGCCCATGAATCGCTGATATAGAAAGAAAGTTACACGGTCTTTTAAATATACTTGTGCAGGCTTTGAAAGTTAAATCCTCCTCCCTTCCTCACTTGCAGTGGGGTGGTAATCGTGAACTATAAAATTGTTAATTATGTGCTGCTTAGTAGTTAAACATGCTCAGAGAATTGAACAAAATCGCAAAATTAAAATTATATCAACTCAAATAACGTTTTGAAAAATTGGTGGAGTTGACATGGGGGATAGACTAGTCGGCTTGAAAATTCGGGACGGCTTATGAAAAGTACTTTACCACTCATTCACAATTTTTCGACAACGAAACACTTTTTTAATTTAATTTTAGGGTAATTCGAATTTATTATTTATGTATTATTAAAAATTTGATAGTCTAAACAGTTTAATTTTAAATTTACGAATAAGTATCTTCAGATTAGTCAAACTCTATAAATTTGATGTCCTTTTTTATTTACGTTATTAACTGAGAGCTTGCATGTTTATGCTGCTCAAATTTGAACATTTAGTTTGATATTCTATAATTATAATTTTCGACAGATTTTCTAGACATTTTACATTTACAAGTTTATTGAACGTGTGAAATTGTTTTAACCATAAGAGGTTGTGTTAAGCACTTAAAATTTTAAAGTAAATGACTTTGTTGATATGCTTCCAATTTGTTAATTTTACTATTTTTAACATTTTTACTAACTATTTTAGTATGGAGTTTCAAAAAAAATGGTGGAAAGGTTGACAAAATAAAATTTTGCGCAATTATGAATACTTCTATTAAAATTATTCATTTTTGAAGCACGTTATTTAACCGTAAGTGTTTAATTTTCAGGAATTGTTTAGTTTTAAATATTTCCAATAAAGAAATTATCAATAATTTAAATGATATACTATTAACGTAAAGTGAAATAAAAAAAATAAAGATGAACCGAAAGCTTTAACTTGAGATTAAACGATTGTAGTTCATCTCGTAAAGTATACGGATCGAAGATTACCTCGAGGCAAATGGAAAAATATGTTCCCAAGATCACAGTAAAGTAAATCCTTTGATGTACGTTAGGAACATTAGTTTTCTAATGTCATATCAAATAATAAATCACATTAAGAGCGCGTAATTCTTGCTCTATACGGCATTACAAAATATGCGTTATTAGCAAATGGTTGCCAAAGATCCAATCCAATTTATTGAAATGCAAAGTATGAAATTATAGTCACAATCCTGCAAATCAATGAGGCGAACCTGATGGACATTGAAGTTATGATTACGTGCAAGTTAATTTTAGAGAAGTCATGCATTATCACTTGTCACTCATGATAGTTACGTTCATATTACTGCTTTGATTCAAATAAATAGTCCTTAAATCCTCGAGAAATTAATTTTGTGTTGCTTTCCAAACTACGAAATTGCTTTAGAGATAGTTAAATCAAGATGGGTAAATAAATAACATTCTCTTCTTTATTTTTTTCAAATTAGGGAAAATTAGGAATAATTGAATTACAGAAGGATTCTTGTTTAAAATGTGAATGCTTTCTTAGTTAACATAATTATCATTGATATTTCTGATTGCATTTTGACGTTAACTTTCTTGATGTTAACTTTCAATTTGTTAACCACTGCGGTTAATTTAATTTGAAAATATTGCAATGTTCTTGTAAATACTCATCGTAAATTATCGAGTTTAATAAGATAATAAAACATAATTTTATTGCATAAAACGAGATAATCCTTAAAGAATTTGAGGCGAAAGAGACGCTAGTTGAAACATGGGAAAGAAATCGGTTAAGATGGTTCGGGCATGTTAAGATAATGAAGGAAGAACGACTAACGAAACAAGTATATCAAGGTAAAGTAAATGGCAGCATGCCCAGAGGCAGACCGCGGAAAGAATGGTTAGAATGTGTGAATGAAACCCTAGTTAGAAGGGACATACGAAGCCATAGAAACACGAGAGCCGTCATGAAAAAATGCATAGACGTTAAAGAAGCTAGAGAAGTATGCCAGGACAGAGAAGTATAGCAGAAAATAGTAAATAAGAAGAGTGCTAGTAGAGTGAATGACACCTGAAGCAAAAGACCTTTGATACTAATGGACCCAAGTTGTGAACCTCAGATTTAACAATGTGAAAGTTAATTGTATTATTACATTATACATAACAGTGATAAGTAAAAAATGTATTAAAGCCGTAATGACATTTATTCTGGACCATGAAACATAAACGCATGGTACGTCCTTGCCGAAGAAACTCGGGAAAGGCCACGTTGAAGAGATTTATAAAAGTAACAATCTAGTACATGTTACAGGTTGATAACTGTTGTCGGCAATAAACTCGATCCCCGATAAATTTTACATGGAAGTCATACAAATAGCGAAGAGGGCACATCATAGAATACGAATGACGACTATTGTTCATTCGTGGAGTAGTTTAACAAATTCCTTGATATTGCGAATTTACTGCACTGGGCGTACTTGACTACTTGACGAGTTAGCGTTATTCAAAAAATCACAGAATATATGGAGCGAAGGATATGGACGTTTTACACAAGAGACTTTAAATTTATTTATGGAGAAACTTTGAAATAGCTTTAATATATTACTTAAACCTAAAATGACTATCAGTCTTCAGTACTAAAAACAACTGCTATTTGAGATGATATTAATAAAATTGCAGCTCTTTTTACCGCCAAATTATCAATAGAGAGAAATTATTAAAGTAGTTTTTTTTACCTTCTTTATATTAAAAATCTACGTTTTTTAGTCAAAATTGTTTCTTTCAACTTCATTTTGTAAACGCCTTAAATGAGACAAGAAACATACAAACATAATATTTTAAAAGTCTTCGCAGTCGAAAAATGATAGCTCTCAAAAAGGGAAAATAGGGTGATTTTTCATGATCATAGGAGAATAGCAGGAGAATAAAATCTTTTAAATTATATTAATGTATATGTATCATATTAAAGTTAACTTTAAGCGACTATCATTTCAAGTTGCAATCTGCATCTATTGCATTCTTATTTAAAAAATTAAATTTTCTTCTAAAAGAAATGAATTTTCAATCAAAGAATTCAGATTTCAAGTTAAAAATTCGAATGTTTTAGAAATTATTTTACTTCAATACAAGAATAGATCCATTTTTAACCAAGAAATATGAAGGAACAAATAGTTAAATTTTCTACCTATAAAAACGAATTGCCAACCATATGGTTGACTTTTTAAACAAAATTATTATTGAAATGAATAGTTTAATCATCAAACCAAAATTCATTTTTTAAACAAAAGAGATTAATAAGGGTCCAGTTGAATTAGGGAACAACCCACAAACTGCTTGCGCAATGACGTTTCGCAGAAGTCAATGGCATTTCAGAGAAGCACGAGGCACTGTGAAAATTGTTAATAAAGTTTATTTTATTGTGAAAAACAAGCGTGCGTCAGAAATATAGACACATTTCTGCCGATAATAGTTTCTTTATGTTCTTTGAATTGAATAAATTTGCAAAGCGATGAAAGCGAAGACGAATTTGAGCTTGCGAAAAACAGGCGTGGCTTAGATATATACAAATTTGTTCGTATCTTCGTATCGTTGTACCAACTGTGTTAAATAAATAGCCTGTGATTGCAAAGAAATAAATGCATGTAAGCATAGTATAGAACTAATCAAAACTGCGGAAAAGATACAGATAAAACATTTAGAATAAGACAAAAATAAATAGAATGATATGGATTATAGAAGACGTGCCGATACATAAATTAATGGATTAAAGTAGTTTTAAAATTGATCTTAATAGAAACAAATAGGTACATAATTCATGAATGAATATGATTTCAAAAATGCGGAATAGAATAAGGTGGGGATTAGTCGAAGAAGATAGTTTTTAGAACATAAAAGGGCATAACTGAGGATCCAGTGAACAAAACTATATAAATATAAATATATATATATATTTGTTGTTTTTTAATGAGATACGCATAGTTTTTAATTTTTTAAGAGCCAATGCGCAAATTCAAATTTTGTCGACTTCATTGCTGTTAGTCAAAGTCTTCATCTGCATTCTTTAATAATGTGATCTCTCCTCCTTTAACATTGTAGCTGCAATAAAACAGGCCGACAAAAATGACATCTTTTTTGTACCCAAAGACCGGGGACCATATGAACCCGAAGGATTTTGATATCCTAAAATCGATTCTGTTACTTAAATGTCTCCTATGCGCCAGCTTTTTGAGATATTCCAAAGTAAAAGTGCAAAAATAGCTATTTTTAAGCATATTTGAGGCAATATAACACGATCAGACATCTCGAAGGTTCAACAATCAAATTATAAATCTTTTACTTTTAACTAAAAGTGATTAATTTTCAATTGAAAAGGGATAGTCAAATTTTCATTTGCATAAATTAATGTTCATACAAAAAATCAGGATTTTAAAGCAATGAACCGAAGTTCAACAAATAAAATAAATGTAAAACAACTTACTTTAAGTTTCAACCAAGTAGTATAATTTTAAACCGAAATAAATATATTCTCAGCGAATAAATTAGCAATTGAATTTTGAACTAAAAAAGATCAATTTTCTACGAAAAATAAAAAGTTTGATTAACAATCTGAAAAAGTAATTCTGCATCAAATAGTTCAATCTCAAATAAAGAAAAAAAGACTTTTTTTAAACGTAGTTCAATTTTCAGCTAATATTGAGTTTTCAACGAAGAAGATAAAGGATTGAAGGACCTGGGCTCATATCACCGCTGAGCTAGAGAATATTTTTCCCAATCTTCAGATTATTCAATATTATAATAATATTGATTTGGATCAGTAGAGAGACAAAATTTACATATAAAATTATTAATTAATTAGATGGTCAAGAACCCTACATCAATATTAAAAATATAAGTTTCATGTTTGGAAAAATTAGAAAAATCTTAAAAGTATAAGGAATGATGTTAAAATTAAAATTTTCTCGTTTCTCCATAGCACATTTGGTAGAGCATCTAACCGGCTATCTGAAGGGGCTTTCTATCCCAGCGGAGCTAGGGAGCATTTTTGCCCAATCTTAAGATTAATCAATATTTTAATGATACTGATTTGGACCAGTAGACAGGCAAGCTTTACATATAAAATTATTAAAAACAATCCATTTTGAAACCAAAATCGATTGATTACAGTTTCATATAAGAAAGTGAATTTCCACTAAAAAGAGACGAATTTTCAACAAAGTAGTTAAATCTTTAAAGAAATAGTAGAATTTTGAACTAATGTAGATAAATTCTCAACCAAGCATATATAATAATTTTCATTTTGTCAAGGATTTCAGCAAAATTCTTGTTCAAATATACATTTTTCATGTGTTATGTTACATTCTGAACTAACCCTTCCTCCTTTGTCACAAAAATTTGTATCCCCCACCCCCTGACAGTGTGATGTAGTTTTTGATTTGCCCCCAGAGAAAGTTTGAGATTGATTTGAAATAAATAAAATCGAAATATTTCGAGTTTTCAGTTAAGAACGGAGGAAAGCGCGTAATCAAATAACAAGATGAGTGATCTATAACAAGATTTTAAGCATACCAGGATTGAGAAATAACAAAGAACTAGACTAGAAAACACGTAAACGTTTCTTTGTCTGGAAATAGCTGTAAAATAATTGCCTTGAAATGCACATATATCAAATGATCTGAGAAGCAGATGGTGGCTAATGGGTTAGAAACCAGTGGAAGTTGAACTCTTTTGTTTTTAAGTCAGATTTTGCTGTGCATGAAAATGTAAGACTGTTATTTAGAATCAAAGGAAGTAAAGAGTGGCACCTGTTAAAAGGAACTAAAGTAGCACTTATTTCACTGCATGTATCTATAGTCTCCACGAGAGAAGACCCTTCAGACGCGCATGTGGGTTGTCATTTCGTGGTGTAGGAGTGTCATTACCATTTTTTTCAGACGTATTTTCTTCATTTCTCTTTTTATTGGTCCATTGGTCTTACTTTAATATTTATTACTTTACTTGGGCTTCTTTTTCAAATAGTTTGAATGATTTTCACGAGATGTTAGCCATAAAAGAAAGGGACCTCACCACGCGTAGGTCTCAAGTTACAGGGGTCTAGGCAGCCACTTAGGTTTTTTACTAACTCGCTCTTTTTGTAATTAAAAATTCAAAAATTAATCATTCTGCAACCTTCGACTTGAAAGTAATATATTCAAAATGTGCGAATTATTCCAATTCCAGCGATATGTAATTTGTCCATTAGGTTTCAAAATTGAGGTAGTAAGCAATATCAAATTGAATATTGACCTAAGCTTCTTTGAATTAAACTTCTTCAAATTTTCAACTTTTTTATGCAAGTTATATATCATTGACATTGCAAAAATTTGTAGATGCTGGTTATGATGTTTTCAAATCGCTAATTGCAATATAACGTTTATTCAATTTCCTTACTTTGACCTGCCTATAGACAAAAGACTCCTGCTGGATTAAGTTCACCCAAACTGAGATCGGTAAACAAACAGAAAAGTAGCAGAAAACATAAAGTCTACTGTCAGCCAGTGTCGTAAATCAATATAGGAAATTTTTTTCATGAAATTGGAAAGCTTCACTTTAGATTGGCTGAAACATCTCAAGAAATCCTGCCTGCTTGAAAAATTAAACAATGGGCTGCGCACAGAAAACCAAAATTAGTCGTTCTGTAGGGTCTTCTCTCAAGAAACAGAGTATAGAAGGCTCCCACTTAGACTGACTGGCGACTGGAGGCGAAGTAAGACTTTTCAGGCTGGAACGAGTCAATTAAGGGTCGTTGAAATAGCGCTGGCTAATCGATCTGCGAGTAAGAGAGGGGCGCCCCCTAAATAAGCGGTGGTCCAATTATATTGCGTTTAAAATTAATTATTAGATCGACCGGAGATAAATCGACATTTCGAGAAGAGAAAACGGGAGAGTGACGAGGGACGCCTCGATCGCTTTGGAAACAAAAGGGCTCGTCTACCCCTTGCTTATCTTTCAGCAGTATCAGTCAGCCTTTGATCGCTAATAATTATTATTCTCTCAAATTAATCCTGCTATCCCCGTCACCGACCTGCTCCTTACGGTCATCCAACTGGTTTTCCCTTTTCTGGCACGACCACTCTGAATTTTAAAGAGACAGCGCCAAAACGATGAGCGAATATCTCTCCCCGCGGTAACCGCAGACGCAAAAGTCGCCTGACGTCTCAGATGTGATCTTGAGCCTTTGTCCTTTCGAAAACCACTTTTCTGGATTTCAATAACTTACCAAATGAAAAGAAAGCAAATAATCTTCAATGTATATTTTAGGTTTCTTTTATTGGGAGTGGTTGACTATAGGGGGTCATCAAATTTTTCAGTTTTTAATGATTGTAAATGTTGAGGAGTAATATAGAAAACATTTAATTAAGATGTACACACATCTGCTTTCAGAATATCAATTTTCAGGGTAAACAATATCTACCGTAACGGATCCTTATATTATTTTATTCGATCCATTTTCGTCCTTGAATATTCTAAACCTTTGTATTATTTAAAGTACATACACCGAAAAAAATTGGCATGGAAATGCTAAAATATCAGTACAGTATTCGTTACGATATTTTCTTAATTCAATATTAATTCTTTTTCCATGTAGTTAAGGCGTAAGCGAACAAAACATGACGAATCCCATAAAGGTGATGTTGTATATCAAAGGCACCAAAAATGGATGAAAAATTCTAATAGTATCATATACATGCAGAGTGTCCTAATATTAAATTAAGCTATAGAAAATCCAATCACAATATTGCACAATGATTACAAAGAGAGACATTCTATTTAAAAAATGATAAGAATGAATGAAAGTTTAATATACTTGTGTATTAAAACACGGAAAAATATTGAAATATTCGAGTTATTCACATTAAAGTAATGAAATTTGACATTATTATAGTAGTCTTTAAAAAGTTTCAGTAGAGAAATTAGTATCTTGAATACCAAATATTATGAATCTGTATTTGAAAGATTAAAGAATAATTCTGCTTGGAGACATCAATGGATGGGTTGGGATCCAAAATTAGGATACAGAAAGAGTACTAGGTAATTTTGGGGATCCAAGAACAAACTATAACGGCGATAAATTAGTTGGCTTATGCTTAAAAAAGGGACTGTTTATTACAAATACTTGGTTTAGACAGAAAATGATTCACATGTACACCTGGTCTAAAGAAAATAGCCACAGTATAATTGACATTGTTGTTGCGGATGAAATACTATGAGAGCTAGTCAAAGATACAAGGGTCATGAGGGGTTCTGAATGCAATACCGATCATTACCTTCTGATCTCCAAAATTACCTTAGGTCGGGGATGGAGAAAAAAAAGAACCAAGAAAACAAAACAAACGCGAATCAAAATTTACAACCTACAGAAACCGGATGTGCGAATAGATTTCCAAAATATGATAATCGAAAGCACAGGTAAGGAAGCTTGGGAAGCGCTTATACGGAATAAAGATATAGAAGGCGCATGGACTTTATTCCGGGATATCATTGTTAGATGTGCGATAGAAGTGTGTGGTACCGCGGTTGTAGGAAGAATCGATAAAAGAATCGATCGGAATAAAACAATGAAGGAAAATAAAAGTACAGAATTTGTTAAATGAGAAATATCAAAGGGGAAATGCAATATGAAGCATGCGGGGTGAAGAGTCTATCAGAGACCATTTTAGGGGAAAATCCGGAGATAAAGATATAGGGCACCACAACTGCGATGTATAACACAATGCGTTAGAAAACTCGATTGAGAAAGTCTGTTTCACTGAGGTTAGGGATATAATTAAGAAGTTGAAAAACGGTAAGGCTTCCGGGGTAGACAGTATTAACGCTGAAATGCTTAAACAGGGTGGCGAGTACATACCTCATAGACTGTGCGAACTAATAAATCTATGCATCGAAGTTGGAGATGTCCCAGATGATTGGAAAAAGGCGATTATCGTGGCAATATACAAAAGAAAGGGAGATAAAAGCGACTGCAATAATTACAGAGGGATCGGCTTATTAAGTACCGTGAACAAAATATACTCAAAAATACTTATTCGTAGGGTAATGAATATAACAGAAGAAAAGATTTGGGAAGTCCAAAGTGCGTTTATGCCAGGAACGTCATGTACGGATCAAATATTTAACGTAAGGCAAATCACAGAAAACAGTTTGAGAGTGGGCAAAAAAGTTGTATGTGCATTTGTTGACCTAGAAAAAGCTTTCGACAAGGTAGATAGAAGTAAACTTTGGGAAATTCTGAAAGAGTGCGGAATTAATGGATAGCTCCTACAAACTATAAGGACAATATATACGGATAGCAAAGCAAATGTGAGGGTAAATGGGAAATTAAGTGACTGGTTAGATATTATGCAAGGCGTTAGACAAGGATGCGTTATATCTTAATATCTATTTACATTATTTATGGGCAAGTGTTTAAGAATGGTTCTTTTCAAAGAAGAAGGTGTGGATTTAAAAACAGTAAGGGTACGTGAGTTAGCGTTCGCAGATGATAAGGTTGTTATGAAAAGGTCAATCAAAGACTTGCAAAGAATGTTGAATAAACTGAATGCAAGCATGATGAAAATGGGCCTAAAAATTACCGTAAATAAAACAAAAACTATGGTGTTCAAAAGAAATAGTGAGAAAACAATATGCAACATTGTATTAAATGATAAGAGAATTGAACAAGTTGATAAATTCGTATACCTTGATAGCTTATTTACTAGGGACGGGAAGATAGATGAGGAGTTAGATAGACGCATAAACGAAGGCAAGATGGTTATTGGTAGAGCATGTCCCCTTATTAGAAGTAAAAATATATCAAATAATTCTAAAATGGCAATACATAATTCCATATTTGTATCAACTATACTATACGGCAGCGAGACATGGGCATACGAAGAAAAGGATAAGAGTAAAATTAACGCGATCGACCTGAGATTCTTGCGCATAATATGCGGGAAAACTCTGTTGGACAAAGTGAGCAACGAGATAATCCATAAAGAATGTGGAGCGGAAGAGACGCTAGTTGACACATAGAAAGGAAATCGTTTAAGATGGTTCGGGCATGTTGAGAGAATGAAGCATGGACGACTAACGAAACAAGTGTATCAAGGGTAAGTAAATGGCAGCGTGCCCAGAGGCAGACCGCGGAAAAAATGGTTAGAATATGTGAATCAGACCCTAGTTAGAAGGGACATAAGAAGCCATAGAAACACGAGAACCTACATAAAAAATGCATGGACGTTAAAGAAGCTAGAGAAGTATGCCAGGACAGAAAATTGTGGTAAAAAATAGTTAATAAGAAGAGTGTTAGTAGCGTGACTGACGCCTGAAGCAAAATACCTTGGATACTAATGAACCCAAGTGGGGTCCATTATCTTCGCTTAGAGTGATCAATCTAAAAATTCTATAAACACTTCCTCACACTACTCCCTTCCGCGCCGAGTGAGTCACGCCTACCCCGAAAAGTAAATGGCCTAATGCCGTAATTATAATTATTATTATTATTATTATTATTATTATAAATAGGGGTAGGTGGGGTGGACGGAACTTCTGGGTAAAATAGAACGCTAATATATCTGGGAAAAAATTCACACTTCAAGTTTGAAATAAATTTAATAAATAAAAATAAGTCTAATGAGTTATAAGGAAAGTGCAAAAATAATTGATATTTTATGTCAATTGGTTTAGAAATCAAGTGCAAATTTTTAGCACTTCATATCCAGAAGCGGTGTGATTTTTGAGAGAAAATAAAGTACTAATAACGTGCTTATCCCGTTTCCCTTACTAGGGTTTAAAAATGTAAAGTTAAAATTTTCTGTTCTTGACATTAGATGTAATTATAAATTATTTAGAAAAGAAAATTACGCATTAAAAAGAAATTGTCGTTGGGGGCGAGATGTAACAAGCTGAATGGGGCGGAAGGCAACACGGGAACATCCGCTGTCACTGTCAGTGTAGCCAATCGCCGGTCGGAATAGTTGCGTGATATTTTTAATAAATAAAAAGTGATAAAGCATATGATTTAAGTTATATAGGGCGAAATTATAAAAGAAGACCGTAAGACAAAAGTCGTCCTAAGAAAGTTTGTCAAGGGCAATGGAAAGCATAATAAACGGTGAGTTATATTACCGCCAAGCTCAAAGTAAATACGAATTTTCGGAATCCATACTTTGTCACAATGTTGATAAATATGTGCAAATAATAGCATGGAAACAGCTTATCGAAGCAAGTTTAATTTTCTTCTCAAAAACGTATGTTCCTATTTGTGCTGTAGTTTAAAAATAAATTCAACTACTAAACAAATAAATTTTGTATTCAAATATAGTTGTTTCATCCTTTTATCTACATAGGTTTCAAGTCATGTGGATAGTTTTCTTTAGATTTTATTTTCAGATTAATTTTTTATTCTTTTTAATTCGTGTAATATCCTTCATCTTTCCTCTTCCTTAATTCTTTAGATTATGATCTGCCTAAAATACGTATTTTAACATTATATCTCTTCCAGTTGATGTTCGATGGCATACGTTTTGATTTATTGCCTTATTTTTTTCTTTAATTATCAAAATTATTTATAAATTGAAAATGATATTCCAATTGTTCCACATCACACCACCCCACCATGCGTTCTGTTTTACCCGCCGCGTGTTCCCTAGCGCCCTACTTAACTTACAGTGCTGGATACTTCTATTATTATTATTACACAATTAAGCCGTTTCCCTTTCGGGGTAGGCGTGACTCACTCGGTAGGGAGGGGAGTAGTGT
>JAAAKG020139641.1:0-12307 GCA_010014905.2 Druon quercuslanigerum
GTTAAGGAATAGGAAGAAGGTGAAAGAAAAAAAAATGTAAACCCTTAGGGGACACATTAGAAGCTTCCACTAACTATGTATATATATATATACTTTTTTTTTTGATTTGATTCAAAGAGGAGGAATTTCTATGTCGAATAAACCAAAAAAATCTACACTCTTCCTACTACTTCCTACTACTCTTCCAAATATACTGAATTAAAAAAATATATTGTGACCATTTTTGATAATTTGCGGGTAATCTTTGAGTGGTTGTGGAAAATAAAAAAATTATAATTTATTCACTAAACTGCGAAATAATTATTTCTCAGAGAAATGAGGAAATTATTAGCACTGACAAATATTATTTTTTGTTTTATATAACTTATTAGGCTAGAATACATTTTTGAGCTCTGTAAATTATCTTACAGAACTGTAGGTCCTCTAGAAATTTTGGTTGACAGTTTATACAATTTTTTCGTCCAAGAGATGATCTCTTCTGTCGATTTTTGAGTTCAGGAAAAGAATACGCTTGTTGTCGTACAGCAAGGAACAAATCTTGTAGTTCACTATGTATTTGACTGGTTCTGCTCACCATTCAATATAAAAAAATATTCTTTCGCACTGTTGAGTCGGCTGTCAAAAATGCACATGTCAAATTTAATAATTCAATTTTATCATGCACTTTCGAAATTGTTAAAATTAAGCTGAACAATTTAATGTTGTTGTAAGTAGTTAATTTAAAGTGTCCTTTTTTCAAATTGAATTGTTTTATTAAAAAAAAAACGTATTTAATATATATATATATTTTTCACTAAAGTTCATCTTCGAAACTAAAAAAAATATTCTGGTAACTTGCCGGTTCTTGTATGATTTGTTCCTTGTTGTAGACAAGAAGCCCTTAATCCTTTCCTGAACTCAAAAATAGACAGAAGGGATCATATTTTCGGCCATAAATTGCATCCACAGTCAACCAAAATTTTAGTGAACACATTTTTATTTGCTATTTTCCACAATCATTTAAAGATTACCCGCAAATTATCAAAAATTGAGAGAATTTCTTTTCAAAATTGAGTATATTTGGAACAAGGTTAGGTGTTGTGGATTGTCTCTGTTTATTCAGCATAGAAATTTTCACTCTTTTAATTAAATCCCAAAAAATTAAAAAAACCTTGAAAAATTATCAAATGGTGGCTGTTTTTCTAAAATTGTGGAACGTAAATTTTTTCAAAAAGCCCACTTTTGACATTTTGAAACAGAAATAGTTGGAAATGGTGTGTTTTATTCTTGGCAAATCACTGCTTCAATTTAAAAAAATCTTATTCTTTCATTTTTTCGGAAATAACGAAAAATACACAAAATATCCGGATACGAGATTCTACATCTAGATAAGTTCTACAAAAATACCTTTTGCAAATTTTGCATCCTTTAAAGAAGAAAAAAATATTTTTTTAAATTCACGGACTCTAAAATGGTTTAGCCTCCATAAAACTGATAGCGTGCATTTCTAATACATATGAGCAGAAACTGTAAAAAATATATGAAAAAGATAAAAAGATGAGGATATCCAGAAACACTTGTTTTTGTCTTTTTAATAAAGCTTGAAAATTTATGAAAAGAAATAAAGGCATTCTATCAGTTTCATGCGGGCTAAACCTTTTTTCTGTCCAGGACTTTTTAAAATATAATTTCTGAAATATATCCAATTATATGAAAGTTTATTCGCCTCTACTGCAGTTTGCATTACCAGTTGTTTTTATAATAATATCACATAAAAAACGTATGGTTTTCATTAGGACTTCTTTAAATAATATTGTGACTATTATTGTCGACAGTGCAAAGGAAATATTCTACTTCACAAGAACTAAAAATAAATGTTGTTTTTACAAATACTTCAGGAAAATATAAATACCCAAGGTTGCATCTCCTAAACTATATTCTATACGAGATAAAAAATTCTTCTTTTTTAATTTTTACGGGGGATTTAGTGCACTTTAATTTTTATTGAGGTTATGTTTCCATTCACATTTGTATTGATGACTAATTTTTTAAATATTCAATCAGTTTCGCGAAAGTTTTTTCTAGTCTAATATGATGTATTTTATTATAAAAGTAATAAATGCCTTTTAAGCAAGAGTTAATTCTGTTTAAATGACGAGTGCTTGATTTCTTCACTCTGATAAAAAAGGGGGAATTTGTTAGACTCCAGCGAAGTTATATCAATTCCATTCTGGCCCATTATCTGTCCAAAAATTCCTTACATTTTTGTTGTTACTCTTTATAAAAATGTTAGTATTCTATAGAAATTTTTGAAGATCACGGAAGGCAATCTGTTGCTGAAATTTATACATTTTCGAAGCAACATTTTGGCAACGTTGCACAGAAATATTTCTAAGAATTAGCAGACAATATTTTTACAACATTTTGCGGGCACTTTGCAAATACAATTGCTAAACTATTTCAGATAAATATTACCCGGGTCGGATATTTTCATTTTGCGCAAATGCTGCGGCTGTTAAAACTTTAATTACAAATAGCTACTATGCTATACAGACAATAATTCATATATCAGAATTCAAAACAATTGAAGTGAATTGTTCGGAATGCTACATTTAATCTCACGCTGGTGATTTTATTGTATAGTGATATGTCGTATGTCTGGTGTTATTATTGCAAGTAGAAATCAAGTGATTCGCTTCTTATCCATACCGTATTGGGGTAATGTGTCACACACGTACACACACATTATAGTCTCACACAGCGCGTTGCATTCGCATTAGTCAGTATTCTTTGGACACAAACCAGTCTCGACACAGAAGAGACGTCTCTGTGTGACTTTTGGTACCTACTGAGTTTATTTTCGTAGTCTCGGGAATTAATAAATGTACAGTCTCATCTCTCAGTTCCACTCCACTAAGCAATTTTCAGAGATATCCAAAACAGAATTAAAAGGCTTCTTGCAAAATTCTGTAGGATTAAAAAAAAACGCGTGTAATTAACCCGTTGACCAAGGTTGCTGAATTTGGAAATTAATGAAAGCAACTTCATGTATTCAAAAGGATTCAGAGAATTAAAAATAAATCGTGGCATATCACGAATATTTGAAGAGAATTCCGAAATCTTAAAAAGATTACAAGATAATTCTATAAAGTCAGGAGAAATCTGCATGATTCAAAAGACTAGAAGAAATTAAAAATCATGCAACGTATATTCTAAAGATTTCAAGAAAATAAAAAAATGAAAAGAATTCAAGACACTTTCAGTGAGTTCAAAGACTTTACAGAATTTTTCAGAATTAAAAGAATTATGTGCACCCTTATGCACGGATAGTTAACCTGTCATTTCAGAAAGCTAATATTGTATCACGAACATGTTTAAAGTAAAATAATTAATTTTTTGCAAAGTTATTTTATATTTCAATTTAATTCGAGCGCAAACGATTGAAGTACACAAAGAAACATCTGTAATCGAATTTGTTTCTTTTGAACGCTCAAAGTTATGTAAAGTTGCCTCTAGTATTTAAAGTACGCACCGGAACAGGAACTTTTTTGAGACTCTTTAATTTTATTTTTGGTTCCCCATTAAAAGAAATCACTCAAATTCTAAAACTTCCTGTATAAAATCAACTATTGGGTTTAGCGAGTGGAAAACAAAGTGAAATTCCCAAAAGAACCAAAAGTGTCACAATCCTGTCGATCTTTGATTTCACGTCTATTAGTAGCAGCACGTATTCGAATGCAGATTTATAACATTCTCAGTGACGTTTGGGTAACTAAGTCTACAGCTGATGCTCAAACATAAGTGACTGCTGCACATTTGGTAAGGATAAAAATAATTTTATTTCTTGATTTTTCCATAGACTGACATCTTGGAACACTACATTGCTGTTAGTAAAGCATCACAAACCTATAATATTTGCAGACAAATACCTTGAAATTAAAAACGAAAATGGGACAAAAACTAAATTTAGGCAGTTCTCCTAATATATAAAGTACAGTAATATCAACTGGTAATCAGGAAATTGATACTGATTACATCAGTTAGAAAATAATTAAAATGAGTTTTAAAATGGATAACACGAAATCTGAATTATGCTGGTCTGTTCTGTATTAAAATTACAATAGATGATTACACGTTCTCGAGAAAGGGCACAAACAGTTTCACATTTCATGATAATAATTTATTAGTGGTAAAACTAACACGAGACTTTATGGCACTTTGAAATTATTACAATCTATCACAGGCATTCTGTCTTCAAAAAATCAAAACAAATACTTATACTTCAACTCTTATTTGATATCACTCAAATCGACGTTTCCAAATGACAAGTTTTCATCTTGGAGGAACGAAATAAAAAGACAATAACTCATGGAGACCAAATGAAAAGATGCTACAGGGTTGTGGTTGCTGACGTTCCCAATACAATTTATATGGGCCTTCAAAGCCTTGAGAGTGTGTCATGCGAGTTAGCACATTTTCATTTTGTCTCTCCGAGAAGGTACCTTTTCATTAAACACGTCAAAATATGGTATATTTGTATTACAAGTCCGAAAGAACATTATGAAATACTATTCTTTACTTCAGAATCTAAAATTAAGTAGGTGCCCGATACTTCGCAATCATCAGGAAAATTATTGTACCTATAACAAAAATACCCGTTGCAGTCATCTTATGCAGATCTTGTTCGTCATCTGAAAAAAAATAAACAAAAAGTTTTAATTTGTAATACAAAAGAGAAAATTAACAAATTATATTTAGAACAAAATATTGCATAGAAAGTTCTGTTCTTCACAGTGGGACAAGTTCTAACTCTAACGTACTATCGATCACGCTCACGCCGATGTTTGTAAATGCCTACAATTTTAAATGAATAGTCTCTTATTGATGCGATATGTTGCGTAAACTTTTTCGGAAGTACACGGTACCATTATTAATTGAAAACTGTAGAATTATTAGAGAGATTTTGTACTGTATTGGTTTTGTGTCAAAAGATATTTTATAGCCAGCTACAAAAGCGAAAGAAGTCATTTTTTTCATTTTCGTGAAAAATCTTTTCTTTATTTAGCATCGCTGGACTGGATCCGCAGAGGTTTTTGAAAGTGCAAAAAAATTATCTGGTTAAGTACATTGTTATAAATAAAATAGTTTAACAATCATTCTACAATATGGATTTTTCGTTTTCCAATTAAATTTTTACGCTCTTATCAACAGAATGATACTTGATCATAAAAATGTATCATTCAATATTTTTATTAAATCCATAAACAAGTTACATAAATAAATGCATCGTGTGGACATTTAACGGTAGAGAGAAAGAGTATTTTATCTTAATTTTGCTAAAATTATGTTGTTAGTGATCTTAAATGATAAAAATGTTTGATCCGATATTTTTTATTATTTTATAATCAAACTATATACAGAAATGTCCAGTGTGGAAATTTAATAGCAGACAGAAATAGGCTTCACTCTTAATCTTTTTAAAAGTTATGTTTAATAGTGATTCTTAATAATGAAAATTTGAAATCCGATATTTTATATTAATTTTATAAACAAATTATATAAACAAATGCCCAGTTTCTACATTTAATGGCAGACAAAAATTGATTTTTCTCTAATTTTCCTTATAGTAGAGGATGCGAATAAAAAAGGGCTTTCACTCATTCGTTTACACGATGTACAGTATTTTATGTCAAAGTTAATGTTAAAAAATACATCGCGAGTAGGTTTCCTAAATAATTTCAACCAAGGCTATGATTCATTACAAATTCAATAATTACTTTAAAAAAAATTGCAATCGTTCGTTTACGAAACAAACTATATACTAATCGAAAGTATGAAGCTTATAGAGTATGCAAGCATTGGGTTGTCTATTCTTTCCCATAATAACTATTGGGATAATTTAATTGCGAACACGGGGATATAATGTTGTCTGTGAAAAATCTGTTTTGAATTCCGGTTGTCGAGTGTGCCGGTGTGATAGAAGAAGACGCAGCATTGCAGCAGCACATAGCTCGACGTCTAAAAAGGTGGCAACGCCATTTTTTTAATTAAAAATAAAAAAAACAGTTGTGCTTAATTTTGATAGGTTTGTGCCCAACTGTGCCATAAACGATTTAAAAAATTCAAAATTTTCTCAGTATTAAAACAAAACTTTTTCGGGGCCAGAAACGCCATTTTCTATTTTCAAAAAAACAATAGTTGTGCTGAATTTTGCTAGTCTTTGGGACCATCGTGCTGAAAATTTAAAAAAATCAAAATTGGAGCCAATATAAAAAAACAGCATTACCGGGCCAAAAACGCCATTTTGCTTTTTCAACAATAACAAAATTGTGCTGAATTGTGTTAGGTTTGTGCTTAATTTTGCCGTGAACAATTTTTAAAAAAGTCAAAATTTGAAGCAAAATTCACAAAAGAACATTTTTTTGATATTACAAACAAAAATGTACAAAATGTAAATTTCGAAAATCTGACAGTTGTGATAGGTTGAGCTAGGCGTGCACTCAATTATTGTCCTACACACTTTCTATTTAGGTCTATATTTTATGATGAAATACTAGTTTCGATTTCATCGGAATAATTTTTGAGATCAAAAAATTGTTCAAAATGCGAGTTTCGAAAATCTGAAAGTTGTGCTTGGTTGTGCTATCCGCCCAATTTCGAAAATCGCATTTTGACATTTTTTCCGTTAAAAAAATTAATTTGATACAAAAAACTTTATTTTCACCTGAAAATATGGTCCTGAGTAAAAAGTGTGGACAATAATTATTTTGCACGTCTTGAAAATGATTTTCAACAAAAATAAAAATCAACTTTTTTCGTTTTTTGCATTAATGTAAATGTACGGAAAATTGTTTAATTGGTCCACATAAATCTCTTCCAAATTGAATGTGAACGTGAATTCACACGAGTCGCTCGTGCTAACGGCAGCAGCAGCGCGTGCTTGGTAAGTGTTGCGCTTGAGACGGTCCGTTCTTGGGATTGGCAACAGTCTCTCGTGTTAATTTTCAATAGAGCGTGGTGTAAAATAGCTCCAACTTTTAGTGAAAACCGCGCGTGTCACTCGACTCATTCGCCGCAATATATCAACGGCGCCCTTTCGTTAAAACAACGATAAGTAAGCGACTGGGATTAATAAAGTTAATACTTCTGTCGAGAGTAACTGTATATATGCGTTGATAATACATTTGAAAAATGTAAAGGAATATGAGAGATGCTACTTTTGCCGATGAATAAAATAATTTTTTTTTTGAAAAAAAAATGTTGAAAGTTCTGCTCAAAAATATTTTCTTCAAATTGTATTGTGAAAAAATGTTGAGAAGGAAGCAGCTAACGAAAACATTTCACCTACAATTTGGTCTAGTTGATAGCATTATTAACGAACTCCAGGAGAATATTGACAGATTTGCATCAAAAAAAATCTCTAGCAAGACGCTCATTTATCGTCTCCAGCTTCAATTCGCTAATTAAACATGTTTTTGACAATTCTGATATAGGAACGCGAAAAATTACATACATTAAATATTGCAATTTTTGCTTTATTCGTCACATCTTAACTTCAAGTAATACTATGGCTCCCATCCCGCCAATGATCTTTCTACCCTCGTTCATATGCCTAGATATTTGACCACCTAAGTTTCTGTTATAGAAAAATAAATTTCTAAGATATACTAAATCTTCAACCTGCTCTGATCCTTTAAAATGAAATTTTTTCTTCCTCAATACACATGCTCATTCACTCACATAGCTACACAAATAAATATTCGTAACCGTTGTTAAACATTTCATCCCTAATATCATCCACATCTTTCCATTTTACGGTATCTACCTTAAGCTCCTCTATCTTACACCTGTAATTTTCCATTACTTAACATCAGTAAAATTTCTTGAAATAATCATCCATACAGTATTTCGCTTTGTTCGAATCCCATACCATTTTAGCAACAGTGTTCGGACTTTTTCGGTTTTAATAGGGAGAGAAGGAAAAGGGGATATTTGCGCGGAAATCTCGCTACGCATAGCCGCATTTTTGTGTAGACAAAACCATATTTGTACCGAAAGTTCAGAACAAGTAGAGGCTTCCATTTTTTTTTATCAAGATAGAAGCAAACGTGATTTTTTTACTTGTCAATCATCTTAAAACAAAATAAGATAGTAAGTATTGGTTAAGTTATTAAAGGTTATAATAGCCAGATTGTCTAGCGTGTCTAGTACTACTAAAAATCTCATTTAGAGAAAGAGGATTGAAAATTTCCGTCTAATATCTTCAGTAGTGTCGCTATAGATACCTGTATCTGTGTGTTTACAGTACATTAATCAAAAAAATTTTTTTCTTCGCGTGACAAAAATGAAATTATATATTTTCCCTTTCTGATGCTTGGAGAACGTTTTATGTATCTTCCAAAGAAGATCTTCAAAAAGGTTTAACTGTACGAAAATGACAATGTATTTGACGTGGAATGAAGAAACCGGCCTTAGATCAAAAAATGAGTTTACGCGAGAAAACAAATCACAGTCAAAGAAAGAGGAATAGGTAGCAAAGGAGGTCTCGTAACAACACAGTTAAGCGTTCCGTATCTGTGCGTATCAGAAGCCGTTGGGAAAGGTCAGCTTTGAGGGGGAGTCGGACGACGAGATATTAGAGGATCTGAAAGAGAAAGTGGAAGGGTGGATACAAAAGAAGATATTTAGAAAGAAAAAGAAAAGAATGGTGAAGCCGTGGTGCAATAGGGAAGGCAAAAAGATTAAAATAAAGGTAAAAAGGAGGTACATGAAGTAAAAAGGTGGAACTACGAAAAGGGAGTACATAGAATTGATAAAGGAGTTTGGGTTGATGCCTAAAGAAGAAAGAGCAGGAAGAGGAGAACGATCTGGAAGAGAAGTTAAGAAGTTTTAATACAGAAGGGGACGTGTCGAAGATAATTATTAGGTTTAGGAAACGTAGGGTGGGGATAAGTGAGAAGAAAGCGAGTGAGGAATGAAGGGATTTTTTTAATGATTTATTTCAGGGCTCAGATGCACGGAAGAGAGATAAGAGAATTAGAAGAACGAGGGAGGAAGATGGAGAGAAGCTAAATGTCTAGGAGATAGAGAATCAGATAAGGTATTTGAAAAGGTTTAAGGATGCAGGGCTGGACGGGATAGAGAACGAATCGAGGCTTTTTGGTACACAAGAGGTAAAGAAGAGGCTGAAGGGGGTAGTGAAAAGAGTATGGAGGGGAGGGGTTCCTAAGAGGGTGGAGGGAGAGCTTAATCGTACGCCTGTATGAAAAAGAGTATGTAGAGTGGATTTCGAGCGGAGATGAATATTGCCGCAGACGCAGACGGGTTTTAGGGAGGGAAGGAGTACTATAGACAATATTTACATCTTGCAGTACATGGTGGATAGAGAAAGTAAGGCAGGTATATGAAGAGACAAAAGATAGGTCGAGAGGAGGGGAGGGAATCTATGAGGGTTTCTGGATGGATAGGGGGTTGATGCAAGTGTTTCCGCTTAGCCCGACGCTGTTTGCAATTTTTATCGCGAATATGGTTAGGATAGGGTGAATCAGGATATGGTCACTCGCATATGCAGATGACATAGAACTGCTAGCAAAGAGCGAGGAGGATTTTAAGGAGATGATGAAAAGTCCAAGATAAGTGTGACGAATGGGAAATTGGTTATTCGTAGATGATTTTGGAAGGAGAATAACATTGTTCGATTCGCTAGTGATTCGTTAAGGATTATACCGTGCAGTCGAGCGTGTAAATATGCAGAAGGAGAACAGGCGTAAGGGGGGGGGGGGAAGATGGAAGCTGAAAGGGAAAGGTATTTTAAAGCGAGAGGACTGCAGATGGATGAAGTGAGAAATATGCACGAGGAAGAAAGGTATATGAGTTGGTTAAGAAAAACAGCATAGAGAGAGAGAAGGCAGAAGGGGATGAGAGATTAAGAGAGTCTAGGTTTAACAGGCACTATGTGTGGTTTACTTCAGGGCAGAGAGCGTAATACCCTACTGAAAATTCCTATATAGGTTCCACTTATAGGAAATGACATACGATCCTATAAGGGATCCTATATAGGTTCCTGTACACGATCCTATACAGGATCCTGTATATGTTCTTGTTTCAGACCGTATTCAAATATGCAGTACTATTCTATGGCATCCACGGCTGCGCAGAAGTTTTTTTGGTCCTCCAGGAGCACTTAGGTGCCATTAGGCACCTTATTAGAGAGCATCCTATACAGGTACCTATTAAGGATCCTTTGTCATTTCCTATATGTGGCACCTATAGGTGAAACATATAGGGTCCGATGTAGGACCCTATGCAGGATCCTATATATTTCAGTAGGGTATTTGTATGAAAATGGAGAAAAAGAAAGTCAGAAGCTTATAGCGAGGATGAGGTGTGGGGGCTTAATGGATTCTTACAGATTTTCGCTCTCTAGAGAGAAGAGTAAGTGTGAATTGTGCAGCAAGGGGGATGCAAGAGTGGAACACTGGTTAAAGGAGTATAAAGACGTGGAAAGGCGTGAGATAAACATGGAAGTTTTGATGCATAGAAGGGGGGACAAAAGGACAGTAGCATGGTTGAAGGGGGTGGCGGGTAAGATGGAGAATAAGAGAACGAAGAGGAATGAAGAAGGAAAGATTGTAAATAGGAGATAAGTAGGTGCAAGAAAATGGTAAATATTGTAAATAATAGATAAGTATTATGTATTAGTCAAAAATGAACGATAGCGATGAATAATAATCATATTCTGTATTATTTTCATGTTTTATTACGATTCATAAGACAATTGAAAAATGCCTGTAAAAACTGTTAGGAAAAACTGTCTAATCACGCTAATGGACACGTGATCAACCGAGCGAAACGCATTGGAGCTTCGAGGTATCATACAAGAACGACGTGTAAGAGTGTTGGTGCAAGACGCGAGCGCAATGCGAAAAAAATCATCCCTTATTTCTGAGTTCTATAAAATTCAATCTTAGTCGTGGAGCAATGAGGATTTTTTAATTTTTTAAGAGAAATCTTCATTATTTAAGAAAAATAAAAACAGGAAAATCTATATTTCGGCCATAAGGTTTCTTCCTTTGTTGCACGTCAAATATAATAAAATATTAAATTTATTCTAGCACAGAATAGTACTATAAAAGAAAATTTTTTATTGTATTTCACGTTCTCTGTGATATCTGTAGAAAAAAACTTATTCTTATATGATGTTAGGAGAATAGCGCATTCGGCGTGTCTTATTTTATTAATAATTTTTCAGGAGCGTTTGTACAAAGGCACAGAGTTACAAGAAAAAAAAATTAATTTATGAAAATACGAAATATTGACCGACGCATTTAGGCTTTAGGGCAAAAGTTTGACTTCTATCTTTGTCTGTCAGTAATCATGCAATCTGTATTACACACAGACCCGCAGAAGTTCGAAGTTTTCTACTTGCTGCGCTGGTGCTGTTCTGAAACAGCTGATACGTAAGTTAATAAAAATTTAATTATTTGCTTTTCCAGTGCAAACATTAGATGCTGCATTATTTGTGTATAATATTCGTGAGCGATTTTTGTTGTTTTGCCTCACTTTGATAAATATAGACCTCCTAACTAGTCCTTTTGACAAAATTGAAAATTGCTTGCAGGGTTTTACAGCACTGACGATATGTCTCCAAATTAGTAATTAAATTTTTTTTACAATTATAATTATTTAGGGCCCGAGACACCTTCCTCCGTGCCTTCTATTTAGCGTGCAAAATTTTCAACACGATATCTCATTCGGTGTGGAGGTAAGTTGGAAATGAAAAATACCGATATATTTTCCAGTTTTATTTTCTTAACATTTTTTTTCAAAACTTTCACAGGAACAAAGCAGACATGCACTTTATTGCCTCTTTCATTCCCGAAACTTTCAGAGCTATACCTTATTTCGTTTAGACATAAGTTGGGAAAGAAAAATTGAAGCCCAGCTTTGGTCACGTGACCCTCTTGTCACATGGCCTTAAAAAGATGCGTGTTTTAAATTCTATTAAAATTATCCGCTACTTTAAAATTTAAAAAAACGGAAAATTCGTGACAGAGGCAAAAATATTGTGGTAGAGGTATTTTGTATAGGGGTGTACAATTTTCCATGCTCGCCATGAACGGCACTTTCTCTGGATATGTCGCTAATAACCAATATGGCTGGGTGTGGTAGAGTGCGACTAGCGGTACCCCTTCTCGCGTGCCCTTGCACTCCCAGTCCTTCATAAATACTCGGATCCATCTGCTGCCTATCTTCAGGCTCTCTATATAATACGAGGGTATATATATATATATATATATATATATATATATATATATATATATATATA
>JAAAKG020139642.1:0-12307 GCA_010014905.2 Druon quercuslanigerum
AATATAAGCATCACCTATTTTATTAAAATCCAAACATTGTAAATAATTCGCGTCCGCCATATTAAATCTGCAATTTTGAATTTCAAAAATCCAATACCTTATTTAAAGTAAGCGACCCCAAAAACCTAAGTATCATCAATTTTATCAAGACTCGAAAATTTTTAAAAATTTAAGTCGGCCATATTGAATCTGCCATGTAGAATATAAAACATTTATCATCAGATTTGAAATCAGCGACCGCAAAATCCAAAGTATCATCAATTTCATCAAGACCCGAAAATTTTTGAAAATTGAAGTCGGCTGTATTGAATCCTCCATTTTGAATATAAAACATCCAATACCAGATTTAAAATCAGCGACCCCAAAAACCTACGTATTTACAATAATATCAAGACCCGAACATTTTTAAAAATTCTGATCAGACATATTGAATCTACAATATGGAATTTCAAAAATCCAATACCAGATTTGAACTCAGCGACCCCAAAATCCAAAGTATCATTAATTTTACCAAGACCCGAAAATTTAAAAAAATTTAAGTCGGCCATATTGAATCTGACATGTTAAATATAAAATATCCAATACCAGTTTTAAAGTCAGCGGCCATAAAGACCTAAGTATCACCTATTTTATCAAGATCCAAACATTTTTAATAATTCGTGTCAGTCTTATTGAATCTAGAATTTTGAATTTAAAAAATCCACCAACAGATATCGATCGATCGACCGCAAAACCCTAAGATTCACCTATTTTATCAAAAAGCAAATATTTTTGATAATTCGTGTCCACCATATTGAATCTACAATTTTGAATTTAAAAAAATCCAATACCAGATTTGGAATCAGTGACCGAAAAACCTAAATATCATCGATTTTATCAAGATGCGAACATTTTTAATAATTCATAACCACCATATGGAATCCGGTATTAAAATTTTTTGTATATCTAACACCAGTTTTGAAATCAGTTACCATAAAAATCCAAGTATCACCTATTTCACCAAGATCTGACAATTTTTAATAATATTTATTTCCGCCTTATTGGACCTGCGATTTTGAATATTAAAAATCCAACACCAGATATCGATTGACCGACACTAAACACTTAAGTATCACCTATTTCATTAACGTCCGAAAATTTTTAATAATTCATCTCCGTCATATTAAATCTGCCAATAACAATTTTTTAAATACAACATCAGATTTGAAATCAGAGATCCCGAAAATATAAGTGTCACCGATTTTATCAAGACCCAAACATTTTTATTGATTAATTTCCGCCATATTGGATACCCCATTAAAAATTTTTTAAATTCCAACCCAAGCATAATTAAATCGAATCACTAGGCAGAACTTTTTTGTCTGTATATGTGTCACTAAAAGTACAATGCCCATAATTTTCTAAGGTCGCAGAATCCGAATCAGAGGTCAGTTTGATCCCATTAGGCCAGGATCAAGGTCAATTAAAGGTCAAAATGATGAAAACAATTGGATCGTAGAAAACCTCTACTCTCAGACGTGTTTTGGGGTTGTTAAATCCTAATCCGTGGTCACATTAACTCCATCAGGTTAGGATCAAGGTTAAGTAAAGGTCAAAATTTAAAAAAACCATCAGATCGGCGAGAACCACTACATTAAGACGTTTTTGGGGTCGCTAAATCCGAATCAGGGCTCATTTTAACCCTATAAGGTCGGGATAAAGGTCATGTCAAGGTCAAAATTAGGAACACCTTGGAATTTAACTTATTTTCGGGTCGGTAGATTCAAATCCGAGGTTACTTCGACGCCATGAATTCGATTCTATGGTTTTCTCAATATTCACCTTAGGATGACCTTCATCCCGAGACGATAGGGTAAATCTGACCCTAGAATTATATTTAGTGACCCAGAAAACGTCTTAAAGTAGTGGTTCATGCCGATTCAATAGTTTTTTTTTATTTTGACCTTCACTTCACCTTGACCCTGATATAATTTTGTGAACATGATCCCAGATTCGGATTCAGCTACCCCAACAACCTCTAAGACAAGAGGTTTTCTCTGATCCAATGGTTTTCTTTATTTTGACCTTAACTTGACCTTGATTCTTACTTGAAAGGGTCAAACTAACCCCGGAATCGGATTCAGTGACCTTAAAAACCTATGGGTTTGGATCGCTTTTTCATTACAATTTTTTTTTGAAATAACCCTGTTTAAGGGTTGTAAAGAGCCCAAAAAAATTAAAAAATAGAAAAAGCTACTAATTATAAAATCATTTCTCATTGTATTTTTTTATAAAATAAACCTTACAAAAGTAAAATCACGTATTTTCTTGATTGATTGGGGGTTCATGTGAAAAACGATTGTATAATTAGTGGTATTTTCTATTTTTTTCATTTTGTTGGGGTCTTCTCAACAATAGGGGTAATTTTTGAAATTTTTAAAGAACTAAAAGCGATGCTTACTTTGGTTTTCAATGACGAGTAATATGAGACCCCTGATATATTTTTCTAATTTTTCCCCAGGTCGCTAGCCAGGTCAAAAAATAGTCTAGAAACAGCCTGTTAATAAAATAATAATAAGTATAATAAGAATATATAATATAATAAAATTTAATAAAATAAAAAAAATGATAAGGGAAAAGTCAGAAAAAATAGGGAATTTCGAAATCCGGATCTTGAAGCAAATCTTGGCTGGTTGACAGCTGGTGGTGATGACTACTGCAAAGTTTTTGCTTATACTTCCATTGTTCCGTTTTTCCATTTTCTAATGGTAATTATAGTTATTATCCTCATAGAGAGAGAACTATGAGAAGATTAATTATTTTCACAGTGTCGGTCTGCTGCAAAGCCCACACCTTCATTAAAACAGCGCATTACCCAAATTGTGAAGCATTTCCCTACTGGCCGCGGGTTTTGCCTGTGTCATGCGCTCGTTTGTTAGCCGGAAAAGCCCTTTCGCCACAGAGGGAAATTTATGGCATTCTTGCTTGAGATCACTGGCAAACATAATCCTCTGTCGCCTAAGACGAATGTCTCTTTTCTCTTCCAACGACTTTCCTCTCCTCACCTCTCCTCGCCGCTCCTCCCCGCTTCCCCCTCCCCTCACCACACCTCGCTTCACCAATCCTCTCGTCGCCAAGTCACGTATGTTTTATTCCACTTTTGGTTTAGTTGGTCAATGCCGCTCGAACTCCCTGCAAGTTTAACATATGTTTACCCACACATGCATACATTCGGTGCTTTAACTTAAACTTAACGGCGTGTAAATCCGCTAAAATACGACTACAAGTCCAACATATGTAGAAAAATGCGATCAGGTTTTCAATTCATCTTTATTTTAAATATTTGACTATAAATTTTTAAACCGTCTTTAAAATTTCCGTTTTATTAAGTTCTTTAACTAAATTATTTATTAATAATAAAGGACTAGTGGAAACCCAATTAAACAGGTCAATTTTTAATTTTTTAATAACATATTCAAAAAGAAAATTTTTTATTGCGCATATTTTTAGCCCTATAAATAAATGTGATAACTTTATTAGTTTTTAAAAGAATCCAGAAAATGTTACTTTTTTCTTCTGTATAACAGCGGACGATTGAAAGGTCAAGCCGGCCACCAAAACAAAATAGAATATGTTTATTTATCAAATATATGGAATTGATTCAAAACCTTGACTTCTCTAAAATCCTGTATGATTCTAAATTTCTAAAATACTTCAAATTCTCTGAAGTCTTGGAAAAAAATGAATTTTTTAAATTCTCTGTGTTCCTTGAATTCTCAAAACTCCTTACGTTCTTTGAATTCCTAGAACTTTTTGAAGTTTCTGAATTCTCGGAAATTTCTGAATGCCTTAAATTGTTTGATTTTTTTTGTATTCTTTGAACTCCTTAAATTGCCTAATTTCCTTGATTTCTGTAGAATCTATGAATACTATAAAAAAATTGAATTCACTAAATTCCCCTCATTCTCCAAAACCCATGAATTCTCTGAATTCCCCAAACTTTATCAATTCCTGAAATCTTCTTAATTCTCTGAATTTCTTAAATACTTTAATTTCCCTGACTTCTCTGCATTTTTCTATTCTCTAATTTCCTTGAATCCTATAAATTACTTGAATGATCTTTTCCCAAATTCTGTGAATTCTATAAGTTCCGTGAATTTCTTGAATGACCCAAATTTACTGAATTCCTTTAATTATATGAATTCTGTGGATTCTATAAATTTTCTGAATTTCTTGAATGGCCTTAATTCTTTGAATTCTCTGAATTGTTTGAAGTGTCTGATTTTTCAGAATTTCCTCAATGCCGTGAATTCCTTAAACTACTCGATTCGCTGATTTTCATCAAATCCTTGAATTCTTTGAATATCCTGAATTCCTTCATTATTCAGAATTCTGTTAATTTTTTGACTTTAATAATATGGTCAAATATTCTAAAATCCTTGAATATTCACAGATTATTAAAATATTTTGAATTCTCTGAATTATTTGAAATCACTGAATTCCTTAAATTCTCTGTGTTCCTCGAATTCTCAAAACTCATTGCGTTCTCTAAAGTTCTTGAATTTTCTGAATTCCCTGAATTCCTTAAATTACCTAAATTCTTTGAACTTTTCGAATTCTTTGATTTCGTTGAATTCTGCGAATTCCTTGATCTCTGAAATACACGAATTCTGTGAATAAGTTGAATTCGCTAAATTTCTGCCGTTTTCTAAAATCCATGAATTCTCTAAATAACTTGAAATCTCTGAATTTGTCAAATCCCTTTAATTCTCTGTATTCCTTAAATACTTAAATTTTTCTGAATTCTCTGCATTTTTTAATTCTCTAATTTCCTTCAATTCTATCAATTCCTAGAATCCTTTTTTCGAGAATTCTGTGTATTCCCTAAATTCTATGAATTTCTTGAATTATACGAATTGTTTTAATTTTCTAAATTCTATTTATTTCCTCTGAATTCCTCGACTTGCATGAGATTCGTGAATTCTTTGAATATCCTTAATTCTTTTATTATTCGTAACTTTCGTAATTTTATGAATTCCCTAACTTCTATGCATTACCTGAGTTGTATGAATTTCCCAAATTTTATGAATTCCCTAAATTCTAGGAATTCTATGTATTTTATTAATTTCATGAATTCTATAAATTACCGGAATTATATGACTTTCTGGAATTCCTTGAATTCATTAAACTCATCGAAATATCTAAATTCCTCGAAATCTTGGCATTTTTTGCATTAATTGAATTCTCTGAATTATTTGAATTTATGAATTTCTCGAATGATCTGAATTTTCTGAATTCCCCGAATTCTATGAATTACCTGCATTCTATGAATTTCCAGAATTCATTCACTTCCTTGAAATCTTTGAATCTATGCGTTTCTTTAATTCTCTGAATTCTCCGAATTTTCTGAATTCCCTGAATTCTTTAAATATCTTGAAATCCTAGAATATTCTGATTTCGTGAAATTCATTGAATTTTCTGCCTCTAAAGTATAGGAATGCTAAATGATAATAAAAAGTTGAAAAAATATTACTGCAATAAGATTGTAAATAAATTAAAATTAAATTTCAGTTACCATTTTTTCATTGTTGAATCAAAAAATTATATACAATAAAATCGTTTTGCCAGAATTTGTATTTATTTTATTATTTTTTAGCTACTTAATGTAAAAAAAGCAAACTAAAATAGACCGTAACTATTTCAAATCAGGCAGGTTATTCATATGAAGGGACATCATATTTTGGGAAGAAAATATGTTAATTTTTTTTTATGTATTATTATATATAAAATATTCAAAAAACCGCCAATTTTTTCTTTACACTTCAATAACTTTTGACCTACTTGAGATATTTATGGTTTCATTATAAATTTAATTTAAAAATAAAAGCACTCTTATATTTCTTGCTGAATTTATATTATCACAAGGAAAATACATTGTAAGTTTTATTCGGGCTAAATAACTTTTATGGCCAGGGGAATACTTTTTCATAAAATTGAATTTTCGTATTTTTCTTGCTAACAACAACAAGAAAAACATTTAAGAGCAACCGATTCTTTTAACTTTACAAATCTGTTTTTATCTATAATATAAATTGCTTTTCTGTGAAATTTTAAAATCAGGACACATTTGTCGTTAGGCTTGTAAATATATTAAAAATTTACACATTATTGTACATTTAAATTTGCCTAGACATTAAATTACCACAGAAATATCGAAAAAATTAACAAAGACATTTTTTAATTTTTTTGTTCATTTATACATAAAATAAAATAAATAAAAGAAGAATGACTAGACACATACAGACAATTTATGTGAAAAGGGCAAACTCCACCATTTTTATTATTATTTTTTAAATTTCTATACAAGATATTATCAATGAGTTCAGAAAATTTTTAAAAAACTTTTTTCACTGTATAAACTATTTTTTAATTATTCTTTCGTATGTGTTGTTGTAAGCAAGAAAAATAAGAAATTTCAATTGCATGAAAAAAATGTCCCTGGCCACAAATGATATTTTGTCCGCATAAAACTCAAAATATATTTTCCTTATATCAGTAAAAATTTCACGAAAAATTGACTGGAATTTTGAAAGGAATCCTAAATTTCTCAATCAGGTTAAAAGCTTTATATGTTAAAAGAAAAAATTGGGGATTTTTTAAAAAATAAAGCAAAAAATCATGAAAGTAAAAATTTCCTAGTATTTTTGAAGTTATTTTGAATTTATCATAACTATTTATTTTTGTTCTTACAAGTTTGAAATCTCGAATTGTAATCTCAAATTTTGAGAACTTATTGGGTAAGTAGTTTAATAGTAATTAAAAATTTAATTTTTCAATAAAAATTAGTAAGTATGCTATAAAATATAATATTGTAGATTAATATTACGCATTAGAAATGTTAATAAGAATAATATTATCTATTTACATTTTTTAAATTAATTAACTAAATTACCTTTTCAAACAAAAATTTTTCTATATAAATTTTTTTATAATTTTTATATAATATTTGAACTATTTTATTGAAAATTCGTCTTTTTAGTTCAAAAATGTATCTTTTTGTTAAAAATTTCATCTTTCCTGAGCAAAAATGCAAATGTGGTTGAAAATTAATTTGCTTAGGTTTATGCTTTAACTGTTTTATTTAAAGTTCCTTGTTTTTAAACAAATTAATTTAACTGCTTTCAATTTGCAATTAAAATCTTTTTTGGTTGAAATATCAAATATTATATTTTTTATCAGAATTCATCTTTTTGGTTAACCTAATAGTTCAATATAATAACAAATTGTTAAATTTTAAAATAAAAAACACTAATTTTCGACAAAAAAGGTGAATTCTAATAAAAAAATGTAATCGTTGATACTTCAATTAAAAAGATTCTTTATTCATAAATTAAAAAAAATTAAATTCGTTAGAAAACAAACGAATTTTTATCCAAATAGTTCGACTTGTAACCAAAAGACAAAATATTTCTACCAAAAGAGATAATTTGTCAACTAAATAAGATTTGTCATTAAAAAAAGAAAAAATGCTTTAACCATATTGCTGAGCTTTCTTCTATAATAATATAATTTTCAAACCAAAAAAAGTTTAATTCTTAAGTCAAAAACCAATTATTAGAATTCTTAACCATAAAAAGGTGTATTCTTATAAAGAAATATAATTCTTAAAATAAAAAAAAAACAGTTGAAATAAAAAAAAAAGAATTTTAAAAAAAGCTGTTGAAGCACTAACAAAAAAATACGTTTTTAGGCACAACAATTTTTAAGAACAAAAAATAAAATTGTTTGAACGCTTTTTTTAACATCTGTATTGATTTTAATGAAGATGAATTATCACTGAAAATTTAGAAGCAAACAGTCGATTTTTTTTCAAGAAATATGAAATTTATAATTAAGAGGATAAATTTTTGAATTAAAAAGACGTATTTTTAACGAAATAGTTGATATATTAATCGAAAAAATATTTTTTAGTCAATAACATTATCAACCAAATAATAAAATTTTTTTCCAAAAAATTATTTAAGTTGTTTGAATACTTATTTCAGATTTATGTATAAATTTTAATTAAGATGAATTCTGAATGAAAATTTACAACTCAACACTTGAATTTGCAAGTGAATCGATAATATTAATCTGTATAATTTAAATTTTAATCCTTTTTAAAAATTTCAAAAATTGTCAAAGAAGAATATAAAAGATTTAAGGCATGTTTTTTATTTGCAGAATTAATAAAAAATGCAGGAAATATTTAAATAATTTTTAGAGATTAGAAGGTTTAGAAGGTCTGATGAGATTACAAAAAAGGATTTTTCTTAAATTCGTGTGCAAATTTTCAATAATTGTTTATTTTGAAAAATTAACTTCAAGAGAAAATTAAAAAAGGTTTTTAAACATATCAAACGATTATATTTAGACGATTTGAAAGCAAAATGTTTCAATTTGCTAAAATTAAAAAATAAAAACAAATAAAAAAGAGATTAAATTAAACAAATATTTAGCAGAATTTAAGAGATTCAAAATGAGTTCTTAACTTTCAAAGATTTTTCGAAATGCAGATTCTTAAAGATTTAAAATTAAGCTTTAGGAGTCATTCAAAAATATTTTCAAGAATTGAAGAGGTTTGAAGACATTATAAATATTTAAAAACTCCTCCCAATCTTCTAAATTATTTTCCGACACGTCTGAAATATTCCAAAATCTTTTATATAAATTAAATAAATTAAAAAAAAAGATCATGCTTAGTTTCTTCTTCTCAATTCTCAGAATTTAATTTTAACAGGGATTTATTATAACACTTAGAAAAATAATTATCGGCTAACTTTGCTAAAACCTATTTGATTAAAAAAATACTGCATTAAAGAGTTTTAATAGTGTCTTATAATTCAAACAGTTCGCAATGGTTTTTAATTAATTTTTATTTATTTGCACAAATAGAATTTGTTTAAATACTTTTTTTTCGAAAATTTGATTTTTGACTTAAAAATAATTACTATTGGTCTAGTGGGATATTTATTAACATTGGTTCATTAACCTTTAATTGTTTAAACAAATGGAATTTGTTCCCGTAATTTTTTCCGAAAATTCGATTTTTTTTTCTGAAAAATTATTATTATTGGCCTGGTAAAATATTTATATCATTATTTCATTAATTTTCAATTGTTTAAACAATGGGAATTTGTTGAGTTTATATTTTTGAAGTTTTTTAAATAAAAATTCTTACTACTGGTCTAGTGAAATATTTAAGAAAATTAGTTAATTAGTTTTTAATTAATTAAACAAATCCTATTTGTCAAGAAAATGTTTTTTTTTAATTATTTGGACTGGGGCAGTTTATTTTTAATAATTAACATAAAAGTATTTAAACAAATAGAATTTGTTTAACAATTTTGTTTTAAGAATTCGTTTCTTGCCTTAAAAATTATTACTATTGGTCTAGTGGAACATTTATTAACATTTGTTAATTAATTTTTATTTATTTGAACGAATGGAATTTGTTTAAATACTTTTTTTCGATGATTTGTTTTTTGCCTTAAAAAAATTACTATTGGTCTAGTGGGATATTCATTAAAATTATATCATTAATTTTTATTTGTTTAAATATTTAACAACATTGGTTAATTAATTTTTATTATTTAAACAAATCTTATTTGCGCAAAAAATGTTTTTTTTTCAAAAATTCTTTGGACTGGCAGTTTATTTCTATTAATTGACATAAAAGTATTAAAATAAATTGAATTTGTATCAATAATTTTTGTTGAAAAATTGGATTTTTTTCCTAAAAGTTAATACGTTTAGTCTAATGGAATATATATTAATATTGGTTAACCACTTTAGAATTGTTCAAACAAATGGAATTTGTTTAAATAATTTTTTTCAAAAATTTGTTTTTTCCCTTAAAAATTATTACTATTTTTAATTTTATTATTATTATTATTATTATTCATATTATTGCTCTTGTGGAATATTTATTAACATTAATTAATTAATTTTCAATTGTTTAAACAATTAAAATTTGTTGTGTTTATGTTTTGAAGTTTTTTAAATAGAAATTATTGCTATCGTTCTAGTGAAATATTTAACAAAATTGGGTAATTAATTTAGAATTATTATTTAAACAAATCCCATTTGTGTAAAAAATGTTTCTTTTCAAAAACTCTTTGGATTGGCTGTTTATTTTTATTAATTGACATAAGAGTTTTTAAAAAAATTGAATTTATTTAAATAATTTTGTTTAAAAATTCGCTTTTTCCCCTAAAAGTTATTAGGATTAGTCTAGTGGAATATTTATTAACATTGGTTCATTAATTTAAAAATTTTTAAACATATGGAATTTTTTGTGTTTATACTTTTGAAGTTTATTAATACAAATTATTACTATTGGTCTGTTGGAATATTTAACAACATTGGTTAATAATTTTTAATTATTTGAATGAATTCCATTCATGTAAAAAACGTGGTTTTTTTCAAAAATTCGTTGAACTGGCAGTTTATTTCTATCAAGTAACATAAATTTATTTTCAAATACTTTTCATGTTTTGAAACAATAAATTCTTATTTATTTTCAACTAATAATAATAAAAACTAATAATCTCTTTAAATAATTAAAAATTAATGAACTAATGGTAATTTTTAATTAATTAAACAAATTCCATTTGCAAAAAAATGTGTTTTTTTTTTAATTCTTGGGACTGGCAGTATATTTCTAATAATTGACATAAAAGTATTTAAACAAATTTGATTTTTTTTTAAATAATTTTGTTCGAAAATTCGATTTTTCCCCTAGACAAATTTTTCCCCACTAGACAATTAGTAATAAATTTTAGATAAAGAAAAGAATTAAAAAAAATATATATATATAAAAACAAATTCCATTTGTTTAAAAAATTACAAATTAATTACCCAATGTTATTTAATATTGCACTAGACTAATAATAATCATTTTAAGGGGGGAAAAGAAACAAATTTTCGAAAAAAAAATTATTTAAACGAAATCCATTTGTTTAAATAATTAAAAATTAATTAACCAATAATAGTAAATAATTTACTACACGAATTTTAATCATTTTCAGTAAAAAAATGTGAGAATACAGTGGTCAAAATGTCAATTTCATGAAGAATTGACATTTTTGGTTTTAAGGGTAGTTTTTAGGTACTCGTGGAAGTGGGTTAGGGGTGTCAAACCCATATGTCTCATGCATAAATTTATTCAGTAAATAATTTTTTACAAGCCCCTTCACTTTCCCGTCCCATTTTTTTAAACCCTAAAAAAATTATTCCAACAACTCAAAAAATTGATTTTTCCCCATGCATTTTATATGGAAAACTTCAAGTCAAAACTGGCACCTGTGAAAATAAAAAAATTAAAATAAAAATTAGGGCATTTTTTTCGCAGTTAAAATTAAATGGGAGAGGGTCGTTGCCCTCTAAAAAAAGAAGCGTTTTTGAACAACCCTAACATACAAATGTAGAATTTCAATTTTCAGTTAAATTATTAATTTGTATTCTAAAATATAGAACATGGATTTTGTTGAATCCTCCCTTTTGAAACGGACATTCATAATAAAATTATTTGTCCAACAGAGCTGTAACTGATAAATATCTAATAAATAAAAAACCGGTATGTTCGCCAGCTTCCCTTCGTTTATTACGTTTATTTGAATGTGTGGATAGAGTGGAACAGGAAATCGAATATCCATTGTTTGAAATCACGAATAGCTGTGTGAATTCCTCGAACATGAAGGGAGACCCTTTATAAATTTAAAAGATGGCTCACCAAAAAATTCTGCAATATGAGGATTTGTAAACATATTTAAATTTAAATTTTTTAAATGATTAATTTATTTAAAAAAAAATCTCTTTTCTACTATAAAAAATGTCGGTTTAACAAAATACTTGAATTTACAAACAAAATGATTAAAATTTTTACAACATATCTGAATTTTCAGCCCACAAATAAAGAATTTTTACTCAAGGAAGGAATAAAATTTTATCGAAATTTTTGGTCCTTCAAGCCGAAGAATGAATTTTTTATACAAAAATTGAATTTTCAACAATAAGTATTAATTTTCAGAGAAAAATTAACATTCCAGGAAACTGATGGATTTTTACCCTACAAAAATAAAAAATCTAACCGAAAAAAGGAGGATTTTCAACCAAAAACGATTAACATTAAAAAAATTAAAAAATTAAATTTTTAGTTTAAAAATTAAATTTAAACTGAAAAGAAGGCTAAAACTGTAGAGCTTTTTTTCAAGATTTAATTAAATTTAATTTATTATTAAATATTTTCATTATTAATATTTATTTAATTATTAATTAATTGACGTAT
>JAAAKG020139643.1:0-12307 GCA_010014905.2 Druon quercuslanigerum
GTATATCTTTAAAATGTAAATCTTTAAAATTGAAGATTTATTAATTTTTGAACGTTTACAATTGAAAAAATTACACACTTTAAGTTTTATATTAGAAAATTCTTTAATTTTTATAATTAGCAATTTTATCAATTTAGAAGATTTAGAAATAAAAAATCTTTACTTTTGGTGTTTAATATCATCAAAATAATCACAATTTAAGACAATAATTTAAGGCGAAAAGTTAAAATTAAAGAATTTTTAAATGCAAATCTTCAAAATTGAAGAAATTTAAATTGAAAATCTCTCAAATTTAAGTTTTTAATTTTTAGAATGTATAATGAAAAATTATACATGTTTGAAGTTTTGCAATTGAAAATTTTATAATTTTTATGAGTTACATGCGACTTTTTATTTATATATCTCCAAAATAAAAGTTTTCAATTTTGATTTTCAAAATCACCCGAATTTAAAAATTTTTATTTATAAATCTTTCAAATTATATAGTTTTTAATGGCAAATCTTTCGAATTCAAGAACTTTAAATTGTAAAACGAAACAATGAACTATTTAAAACAAATGTCCAAATTGAAAACCTTTGAAATATAAAGGTTATTAATTTTTTAAATTTATAATTGCAAAGTTATGCAAGTATTAAGTTTTATAATTTAAAATTCGCTAAATTTTTAAAAGCTTTTTGATAAAGAGTTTTCGATTGTAAATATACAAAATTTATGAATCTTAAACTGAAAATCGCTAAAATTGAATTTTTTAAATTTACAGTAAAAAATTATGCAAGTTAATACTTTTACATTAAAAAATTCTGTAATTTAAATTTTTATCATTAAAAATTCTGCAGTTTTGATGCTTTGCATTTAAAATAAAGAGTTTCAAATTGTAAATCTTCAAAATTGAAAAACTTTAAGTAGTTAATCATTAAAATTGAAGAGTTATTCATTTTTAAACTTTTTCAATTAAAAATGATACAAACTTTAAGTTTTATAATTAAACAATATTTCCTTTTAATGTTTAAAACTTTAAAATTCTTTAAATTTAAATATGTTTAAATAAAAATTCTCAAAGTTTTATAATTTTGATGATCGAAAGTCGTTATCAAATAGAAATGTTCAAAATTAAACTAATCCAAAAAAATGTTACATTTTCGAAATTCAAGACTTTCTAATGATAATTCTTTTAAATTGTATAACTTTAAAATGTAAATATTTAAAATAGAAGAATTGTTAATTTTGAAACTTTAACAATTAAAAACTATGCAAATTTTAAAGATTTATAAATAAAAATTCTCAAATTTTTATAATTATGAAGATCAAAAGACAAGTTGTCAAATATAAATCTTTAAAATTCAATTCAAAGAAAATTTGAATTGAAAATGGAGAAACTTCTAATTTTATTTTTTCAAACTTGTAAATGGAAATCTTCAAAATTGTAGAATTTTAAATCTTTAAAATAGAGTTTTTTAATTCTATCAATTGACAATTGAAAATTATTCATATTTTAAGTTTTGCAATTGAAAATTCTATAATTTAGATGATTTACATTCTAAATTGCTTCAATTTGGAAGATTTAAAACTATCGACTGTTGATCTTTAAAATCATAAAAATTGAAGACTTTCCATTTCTAAATCTGTAAAATAAAAAAGTTTTCAATTTTAACTCTTCGAAAAGGTAGAACTTTGATTTTCAAAGCAAAGTCTTTACTTACGATCTTCAAATTCATAAAAATTTTAAAATTGTTTTATTTTTACGTCTTTAAAATTAAAGAATTTTTAATGGTAAATCTTTAAAATTGAAGAATATTTAATTCTATTTTATCAAAATTGAAGAACTTTAAATTGGAAAATTTCAAAATGGTAGTACTTAAATTGTAAAACGAAACAATGAACTATTTTAAAAAATGTCCAAATTACAAACCTTTGAAATATAAATTTTTAAAATTAAATGGTTATAAAATAAAATTATATATATAATAATAAAATAAATATAATTATATATATAAAATTTGGAACTGCATATCGCTAAAATGGAATTTTCTTAATTTATAATGAAAAATTATGCAAGTTTAAGGTTTTACAATTAAAAATTCTCTAATTTAAATTTTTAGAATTAAAAATTCTGTAAATTTGATGCTTCGCATTCGAAATTTCTTCACTTTGAAAGATTTAGGATTGTAAACTTTACTTTTTATTTCCAAAATCGTAAAAATGATCCAAAATAAAAAATTTGGATTCATGCGACCTTAAAATTAAAAAGTTACTAGATTTAAATCTTTAAAATTGAAGAATTTAAAATAAAAAATAATGAAAATCGAAGAATTTTCAATTTTAAATATTCCAAATGAAACAATACCAAAAAAACTGTTAAATAAATTAATTAATTTAATTAATTTTGAAAATAGCATAAAATATAATTTTATATTTTCAAAATTCGAAACTAGTCAATTGTAACTTTTTAGAATTTGAGAACTTTGAAATATAAATATTTAAAAGTGAAGAATTATTAAGTTTGAAACTCTTTCAATTAGAAATTACGCAAAGTTTAAGTTTTATAGTTAAAAATTCATTAATTTTTATAATTTGAAATTTCATTTATTTAGAAGATTTAGAATTTTAAAATCTTGACTTTTTGTGCTTAAAATCATCAAGATTATACCAATTTAAGAGCTTTTATTTATATATTTTTATAGTTGAAGAATTGAAGAATTAAGAACTAAAAAAATTTATCTTTAAAATTAAACATTTCTTAATTTTGAACATTTTAATGAAAAATTATAAAAGTTTGAAGTTATACAATTAAAACTTCTATAATTTTGGTGATTAACATTCAAAATTTCTTCCATTTGGAAGATTTAAAATTAAAAACTCTTGACTTTTGATTTTTAAAAACATAAAAATTGAAGATTTTTTACTCATACATCTGTAAAATTAAAAAGTTTTCACTTTTAACTCTTCAAAAAGGTAGTAGAAGAATTATTATTTTTACGTCTTTAAAATTGAATGATTATTAATTTTTAAAAATCGCAATTAAAACTGTACGCAAGTTTTAAGTTTTATAATTAAAAAATGTCTAATTTTTATGGTTTTTGAAAATTACAGGTCAAATTTTCAATTATTAATCTGATAAATTGAAGACATTTCCAATTTGATTCAACAAAATTTACAAGTTTAAAAATTAAAAATGATTTAATTCTAGCGAGTTACTAAAATTCTTCAATTTTAAAGAAGTATGAATAAAAATTCATAAATTTTGATACTTTTGAAGATCAAAAGACAATTTTTCAATTTTGAATCTTCCAAATTACAGAAGTTTTAAATTTAAATCATAAAAAAAATAAAATTTTGGTTTCTAAAATTTCAATCTTGCACTTTCTTCATTGTGAATTTAAAAAAAATTAAAAACTCTTCAATTTTAAAGATCGCCAATTTAAATTTCTTCAATTTTGAGCATTTGCAATTAAAAATTCATCAATTTTTACGATTTCCAGTTTAGAGTTCTACGATTTTTAAGAAGTATAATTAAAAAATTCTTTAATTTTAACCATTAGCAGTTTACAATTCTTTGATTATAAAAATGTAAAATTTGAAACTAACAAATTAACTTTTTAATTGTTAATTATTATTTAAATTAAAAGCACTTCATTTTTAAAGATTTAAAATTCAAAGTTCCATATTTTTTATGGTTTACAATTAAAAATTCTTCAATTTTAACGATTAGCGACTTAAAATTCCTCATATTTGAATATATACAATTGAAAAAACTATAAGCATAAATCATAAAAATTACAGAATTTTTAATCGTAAAACTTAAAATTTGCATAATTTTTAATTGAATTTTTTTTTAAATAAACACTTTTGAATATATAAATCGAAAAATTCTTCAATTTTAACAATTTGCATGTGAAAACTCTTCAATTTTGAATATTTACAATTGAAAAAACTGTAATCATAAACCAATACAATTGCAGAATTTATCAAAACAAAAACATCTAAACTTGCATAATTTTTCATGGTAAACTTTCAAAATTAAAAAACCTTCAATTTTAATGATTTGGAATTAAAAAGATCTATAAGTAAAAAATCTACAATTTTCATGATTTTCATGAACAAAAGTCAAGTTTTTATTTTAAATCTCGCAAATTGAAGAAATTTGAAATGTACATAATCAAAATTAAAGAATTTTTTAATGTAAAACTTAATATTTGCATAATTTTCACTCGTCAATATTCAAAATAAAAACTGTTTAATTTTAAAGACGCAAGAATAATAGTGCTTAAATTTTTCTGATTTTAAAGATCAAAAGTCAATTTTTGAATTTTTAATCTTCTGAATTTAATACATTTTAAATGTAATCCGTTTCGAAGATTGCAATTAAAACTTCTTTAATTTTAACAATTCCTGGCTTAAAGTTCTACATTTTTTAAAACTTACAATAAAAAATTATTTTAGTTTAACGATTTGCACTGTAAAATTCTTTAATTTTATAAACGTATAAAAAAATGCCTAAATTATGAGGACTTCGATGATACTGAAAATCAAAATTCAAACTCTCAATTATAAAATCTTTTACATTAAAGAAATTTTGAATTTAAATAAGAAAAATTATAGAATTTTGAATTGCCAAACTTAAAACTTGCATAATTTATCATGGTAAATTATCCAAATTAAAAACTCTACAATTTTCATGATTTTCATGTTCAAAAGTCAAGTTTTTAATTTTAAATCTCCCAAATTGAAGAAATTTAAAATGTACATCATCAAAATTAAATAATTTTTCATTGTAAAACTTAATATTTGCATAATTTTCACTCGTAAATATTCCAAATAAAAAAAATCATTCATTTTATAGATTTAAAATTGAAATTTGTACAAGTTAAAAGATTAACAATAGAAAATTCTTCAATTTTAAAGAAGCATAAATAAAAATGCTTAAATTTTTCTGATTTTGAAGATCAAAAGTCAATTTTTGAATTTTTAATCTTCTAAATTGAATCAAACTTGCATAATTTATCATAGTAAATTTTCCAAATTAAAATCTCTACAATTTTCATAATTTTCATGATCAAAAATCTACTTTATAATGTTAAATTTCCCAAATTGAAGAAATTTGAAATGTAAATCATCAAAATTAAAGAATTTTTAATTGTAAAACTTAATATTTGCATAATTTTCACTCGTAAATATTCCAAATAAAAAAATCATTCATTTTATAGATTTAAAATTGAAATTTGTAAAAGTTACAAGATTAACAATAGAAAATTCTTCAATTTTAAAGAAGCATAAATAAAAATGCTTAAATTTTTCTGATTTTGAAGATCAAAAGTCAATTTTTGAATTTTTAATCTTCTAAATTGAAACAAACATGCATAATTTATCATAGTAAATTTTCCAAATTAAAAACTCTTCAATTTTAACGATTTTCAATTTAAAGTTCTTCCGTTTCAAAGATTAGAATTAAAAATTCTTTAATTTTAACGATTAGCAGTTTACGGTTATGCAACCTTGCATATTTATAAGATTTGAATTTTAAAGGTTTGTAATATTGAACGATTCAATATTGATAATTTACAAATAAAAACTACTCAATTTTAACTATGCCCAATTAAAAAAATTTCAGATTCGCAATCGCAAATTATTATTTAATTGTTAATAGTAAAAATAACAGCGTTAATTTGTTACTTGGATATTCTTATCATTTTTTATGTACATATACATTTTCATCGATTATTATAAATTCTTAATGACCTATAATAATTATTAACTAATTAAATAAATTTTCGAGTCTCACCATTATGTATATGTGACTTGGTAAAGACCTTTCTAGCACTTCCGCTAGTCTGTTTTTGTTTAATTTATGCTCCTCTTCTGTAAATTAATATCCCATATTATTTTATGAAAAAAATTGTATTCTTGAAATTTTTTTAAAAAACGGGGAATAATTTCTGTAATGATTTAAAGTTACCAGCAGGCACAGCGAGAGTCAATGATGGAAGTGCGACAAAACCAGCGACAAGTGGTCGCAAAATCCACTCAACTTTTCGTTCGCTTTCCGGAAGAATACAAATATCCACCTGAACAATAATTTTTATTTATAATTTATTGCTTACGAACATGAGGGGTTTTAAAAAATGTAACAAAAACTCTAAACGACAAGATATATTATTTTTTTAAAAGAAATTTAAAATTTTTTTTATAAAATAATTCTCAAAAAATTCCACGCCTATATATTTCGATCTTTTTTCGTGAATTTTGTCTTCAATAAGACAGAAATCCTGAATTTTCAACCAAATAGTTGAATTTTTAACTAAATAAGATAAATGTTCAACCAAAAATTGAATAGTTCAATTTTTAGTTCAAACAATTAATTTTCAACAACAAAAAAAACTAATTTTCAGCAAAACAGTTACATTTAAAAAATATATTAATTTACAAAAGACGAATTTTCAACTAAATATATAAATTTTTAACGGGAAAAGATTAATTTTCTATTTAAAATACCAATTTTTCTGATGAAAATTTTTACAGAAAGTCTTATTGTATATGATTTTAGAACGTCGATGATATATATGTATTTTCAACTAAGAAAGACACATTTTCACATAAAAATAAATAGTTAAATTTGTAGTTAAAAAAATAAATTTAACAAAATAAAAAAGAATTTTAACAAAATAGTGGAATTTTCAACCAAAAAGACGATATTATAATTTAAATTAAAAATCTTCAACCAGAAAAGTAAATTTTTAACAAAATAATTCAAATAAGTAGTGGAATTGTTAACTTAAACGTAATAGTTAAATTTTCAGTTAAAAAAAATTTAATTTAAATGGAAAAACCCTGACTTGTCGCTAATATAGTTAAATTTTCAACAAAGGAAATAAAATTTCTACGAAAATAGTTGAATTTGCAACAAAAAAGACAAATTTTTAACAAAAAGATGAATTATTAACCAAAAAGGTTAATTTTAAACCAAAACTAAGATTTTTTAACCAGAAAAATGCATTTTGTACAAAAGTAGTTCATCTTTAAACGAACTAGTAGCAATTTTAACAAAAAAGACAGATTGCAATTAAAAAAAGAACAGTTAAATTAACATTTAGACATAATAATTTTAAACAAAAAACTAAAAACAATTTTTAAAAGTACAGTTACAAAAATTAAGAATATTTTAACTAGAAAAATAAGTTTTTAACAAAGTAGTTCAACCAATTAGTAGAATTTTTAACTAAAAATGGAATAGTTATATTTTCAGTTAAAAAAATTAATTTTTAATCAAAAATTAAACAAATTTTTAACAAAATAATTCAATTTCACACTAATTTATTCTAAATTTCAACCAAAATATGAATTTTCAACAAAAAATTAAAATTTTCATCGAAGAAAAAATGAATTTTGAAGCAAAAATCTTAGTTTTATACAAAAAAACGAAGTTTCAACAGAATAAATATGTATTTTCAACTAAGAAAATTTTCACAAAAAACAAACAGTTACAATTTCAGTTAAAAAAAATAATTTTGATATTTAAAAAAAATAAAATTCAACAAAAATTTGAGTTATTAACCAAAAAGATGAATTTTCAACCAGAAAAATGCAGGTTTAACAAAGTACTTCAAGTTTAAGCGAACTAGCAGCAATTTTAAGAGAAAAAAATTTTTAATCAATAATGGAACAGCAAAATTAAAATATAAACAAATTAACTTTAAACAAAATTTAATAGATTTTCAACCGAAAATTTAATTTTAAAGAAAGAATCTTAATTTGCTGCAAAAAAATTTAACAAAAAATTTATGATTTTAACTAAGAAAGATTAATTTGCACGAAAAAATGTAATAGTTGAATTTTCAGATAAAAAATGAATTTTTAACTAAAATTAAAAATCTTTAATCAGAAAAATAAATTCTTAACAAAGTAGTTTACCAATTAGCAGATTTCTTAACTGAAAAAGAATTAGGTATATTTTCAGTCAAAAAAATTAATTTTCAACTAAAAAGTTAAATTTCAACCAAATATTTGAATTTCTAATAAAAATAGTTAAATTTTAAAACTAAAAAGGTAAATAAATATAAAAAAGAATGTTAAAATTTTTAGTTCATAAAATTAAATTTCTATAAAAAGAAACGAATTTTCAACAAAATAGGTCAATTTTAAATCCAAGAAATGAAAAAGTAGAATTTTAAACAAAACAGAGAAATTTTCCTATACAAAAATTTTTTATCAGAAATGAAATAATAATTTTTAGCAAGCAATATTTTGATTTTCAATCAAACACAGTTTCATTCAATTGAAGAATACGCATTTTTAACCAAATAGTTAAATTATCAATAAAAACTATGAATTTTCTACAACAAAAAAAAACAATAAAAAAAAGACATGACATTTTTTACCAAAAAAATGGGATATTTAGATTTGCATTAAAAAAATTAATATCTAATAAATAAAAGTGTCAATAAGACATGTATGCTTTAAACCACAAAGATTAAATGTATACAGTAAAAAAACGCAATTTTATCCAAACAATAAACTTTTCCACTGAAAAAAAATTAATAAACTTGCAGCAAAAAATAAAATAGTGAAATTTTCAATTAACAAGTTAATTTTCAATAAAAAAAGAGGATTTTCAACAAAATGGTGAAATTTTTAACCGAGAAGATTAATTTATATCAAAATACATTTAAACCAAATAAATTAATTCTTAACCAAAAAGATCAATTTTCTACAAAAAAAATTAATTTTTAACACAATATATTTGAACTTTCAATGAACTAGTAGTAATTTCAACAGAAAACACTTTTCAATAAAAAATTGAACAGTTAAATTAAAATTTAAACAAATTAATTTTAAACAAAAACGAAAAACAATTTTTAAAAGTACATTTAAGTTTAAAAAAACGAATTTTCAAACCGAAAAGACGATTTTTCAAGAGAATAGATCAATTTTCAACAAGAAAAATGAATGATGAAGAAGAAATCTTAATTTACTGAAAAAATCAACAAAAAACATATTTTGTTTTAACTAAAAAGGATAAATTTACACACAAAAATGAAATAGTTAATTTTTTAGATAAAAAATGTCAACAAAATAGTGGAATTTTCAATCAAAAAGACGAAATTTTAATAAAAATTAAGAATCTTCAACCAGAAAAAAAATTCTTGACAAAGTAGTTTACCAATTAGTAGATTTTTAAACTGAAAATTGATTAGGTATATTTTCAGTCAAAAAAATTAATTTTCAACCAAAAATTAAACGAATTTTCAACTAAAAAGTTAAATTTTAACCAAATATTTGGATTTATAATAAAAATAGTTAAATTTGAAAAGTAAATAAGGTAAATAAATATAAAAAAGAAGCTTTAAATTTTTTGTTCAAAAAATTAATTTTCAATAAAAAGAAACGAATTTTCAAAAAAAAAAAATAGGTCAATTTTAAATCAAAAAAATGAAAAGTTGAATTTTAAACAAAACAGAGGAATTTTTCTATAAAAAAATTTTGAACCAGAGATGAAATAATCATTTTTAGCAAGCAATATTTTGATTTTCAATCAAACAAAGAGAAATTCAATCAAAGAATACGCATTTTTAACCAAATAGTTCAATTATCAATAAAAAATATGAATTTTCTACAACAAAAAAAAAACAATTTAAACAAAAAAGACATGAATTTTTTACGAAAAAAGAAATTGAATACTTAAATTTTCATTTAAAAAATTAATATCCAATAAATAAAAGTGTCAACAAGACATGTATAAAACATGTCATAAAACATGCATCAAATCTATTACCAAGACATGTATACTTTAAACCACAAAGATTAAAGTTAAAGTTAATTTTCAATTTAAAAAAAGAGAATTTTCAAGAAAATGGTGAAATTTTTAACCGAGAAGATTAATTTTTATCAAAATACATTTCAACCAAATAAATTAATTCTTAATCAAAAAGATCAATTTTCTGCAACAACAAAAATTAATTTTGATACAATATATTTCAACTTTCAACGAACTAGTAGCAATTTAAACAGAAAACAATTTTCAATAAAAAATTGAACAGTTAAATTGAAATTTTAACAAATTAATTTTAAACAAAAACGACAAACAATGTTTAAAAGTTGTTGAAAAATTAATTTTTAAAGAAAAAGATGAACTTTCAATAAATTAGTTGAAGCTGTAACCAACAAGATTTAAAAAAATTTATTTCAAACAAAAATGAAAAACAATTTTTAAAAGTACATTTAAGTTTAAAAAAAACGATTTTTCAAACCGAAAAGACGATGTTTCAAGAGAATAGATCAATTTTCAACAAGAAAAATTAACGATGAAGAAAAAATCTTAATTTACTGAAAAAATCAACAAAAAACATATTTTGTTTTAACTAAAAAGGATAAATTTGCAAAAAAAATGAAATAGTTAATTTTTTAGATAAAAAATGTCAACAAAATAGTAGAATTTTCAATCAAAAAGACGAAATTTTAATAAACATTAAGAATCTTCAACCAGAAAAAAATTCTTTACAAAGTAGTTTACCAATTAGTAGATTTTTAAACTGAAAATGGATTAGGTATACTTTCAGTCAAAAAATTAATTTTCAACCAAAAATTAAACGAATTTTCAACTAAAAAGTTAAATTTCAATCAAATATTTGAATTTATAATAATAATAGTTAAATTTTAAAAGTAAAAAAGGTAAATAAATATAAAAAAAGGTTTAAATTTTTAGTTCAAAAAATTAATTTTCAATAAAAAGAAACGACTTTTCAAAAAAATAGGTCAATTTTAAATCAAAGAAATGAAAAAGTAGAATTTTAAACAAAACAGCGGAAATTTTCCTATAAAAAAATGTTGAACCAGAAATGAAATAATAGCTTTTAGCAAGCAATATTTTGATTTTCAATCAAACACACTTTAATTCAATAAAAAAATATGCATTTTGAACAAAATAGTTAAATTTTCAATAAAAAAATGAATTTTCTACAACTTTTTTTAATAAAAAAAGAAAATTGTCAACAAAATGGTGAAATTTTTAACCAAGAAGATTAATTTTTATCAAAATACATTTCAACCAAATAAATTAATTTTTAACCAAAAAGATCAACTTTCTACAAAAAAAAATTAATTTTTAACACAATATATTTAAACTCCAACGAACTAGTATCAATTTTACAGAAAACAATTTTCAATAAAAAATTGAACAGTTAAATTGAAATTTTAACAAATTAATTTTAAACAAAAACGACAAACAATGTTTAAAAGTTGTTAAAAAATTAATTTTTAAAGAAAAAGATGAACTTTCAATAAATTAGTTGAAGCTGTAACCAACAAGATGAATAATCAATTAAAATTTAAAATCCTTAACGAGAAAAATAATTTTTTTACAAATTAGTTCAACCAAAGAGTAGAATTTTTATTACAAAGTATGCCAACTTTCAACCAAGTGGTGGAATTTTAGACCAAAAGAGATGAATTAGGTTATATAAATTAAATTTAAATGAAAAAAATAGAAAAAGGGGAAGTTACTTAAAAATAGGGAGAAATAGAGAATTATTGAGTAAAGGGGAAAATAGGAACAACTGAGGAACAAATACCTTTTTTTTGTTAATTACATAAATTTATACATTTTACAGGCAATATATATAATCTAGGCATTATATATAATGTCTAACACAAGATAGATAAAGTATATAATGCTTTATTATTTCCCTTTAAAAATCATATATAGTATTGTTTATTAAAATAAATTCATATTAAATTTAAAAAAAATTTCTGACCGGCAATTAAAAAATACATATTTTTACCATTTATTATTTAATAAAAAAGTTTACCTTTTTAATTCTAAATGTGCCATTTTTTAAGACTCAGTAATGGATACCTTTACATCTCGACAAAGTTTCTGAAACAACTTTTGATTAAATTCAAATTTTACTAAATTATTATTGCAATAATATATATTCATTGCCTGAGTTAGGTCTGCCATTACTTTATTTTATTTTTTATTATTTAACTAGTTTTTAATACTAATTATGATTATTTTGCAGAATTAAATCTAAGATAAATAATTATTTGAGCAATTTATTATTATTTGTCACAATATTCTTTTTATCATCTTTTCAGTTGTCCACTTTTCACATTTGCATTAATTATTATCCAACTCTAAGTTATAAAAAATAATAATTTGTTTAAAAGATTAGATTTATTCTTTCGCATCTACTATTACCTCACAATAATTGCGAAAAGTAGACGATATGTTGAATATTTCAGAAAAAATACAACTTTCTAGCATTATTTAAAGAAAATATTATTAAAAATAATACATTTTTTAAACATAATTAG
>JAAAKG020139644.1:0-12306 GCA_010014905.2 Druon quercuslanigerum
AAGTTAAGTAGCAATTCTTCATATGGTGGAAACTGTAGTTATAACGTCCGTCCCACCAAACTTCAGTTAATAAGGAAAGGTTGGGGGGGGGGGGCAAGGGTGTCGTCTTGGGTTGATGTTTTTATACTGAGAACGTCACCAGTCTTCAGCAGTCACCAGAGTTAAAATATGAAATTTTCTTGATTCAAACAGAATATTTTTAACTTTTAATTTTTTTATAAATAATCTGTAAACTTTTATCAAAGCATGTATACAAAAAAGCATTTTTTCAGTTATATAATTTATATTCTGACTGAAGTTTGACAAAAGAAATTGTTATATTAAATGAAAAACAGTTGAATTGAACAAAAAAGAGACGAATTTGCGTCAAAATATTTGAATCCTCAATCAGAAAATATTCATTTTCAACCAAATCGAAAAGGAAGAATTTTTTTAAAAAAATGTTGAATTTTTCAAAGAAATTATAAAAATTTTAACTAAAGTGATAATCATAAGCAGTAAGCAACTGCTAAATAAGAAGAAAAAGAAATAGGAATGCAAGGCGAATAAATTACATGATTCAAGGACCAGAATCTTAATCTTGTAAATTTTGTTAACGTTTCTCTGATAGAAATTCCCTGACATTTTTCATATTTTTTTCAATATCACCGGCTTTTACCTTACCAATAAAATTTCCTAAAGTTTCCCTGATTTCCAGGTTTTTCCTGACACACTGCCACCCTGATACTTTCTTAAGGATTTGAATCACAGTTGGACAAAGGAGTGCATTTTTAGTTATATTCTAAATTATTATAAATTATTCATATATTTTTGTTTTATTTGAAAAATTTACTCCATACTAAGACTGTGTTTGATTAACTTGTAACTTCAGTAAAATAATTAAGAATCTAGATAGAGTCTCTAGGTGGGTAGGTCGGTAAAGTGGGACGGGACTTTCGATGAAAAGTCAGTCTTAATTAGGAACAGGGGTAAGCAATTTTGTCTGTGGGCCATTCGTATCTCGGGAAGAGACCTACGACGAATGCGTAGAGCGCATTCCTATCGGATGGCTACGTCCAACTAATAGTCACAGTGTTTCTGCGCGCCTTCCCTATATATGCTGCAACGTATTTTTATACTCCGGTTATTCACCCTTATATATACATATGCATCTGCAGAAAGTGAGACATCATTCCTCTTATATGACATTCTTAAAACCATTATTTCTTCCATAATTCACATTAAAAAATACTTGGAATTGATTTTCGCTCAAGAAGGGAGTTGCAGCAAAAACGAATGCACCGTAATTAAAAAGAAAAACTTTCTGAATTCGATGTAGAAAAATATTTTAATAGCGACCGAAAATAAATTTTGTTTTTGTCGTTATTGTATCACGATCTCTTTTTAGAGAGTGACACAATACTACATTTTTCTCGTGCTTTTGAATATTTTTCTGATATTTGGTGAGAGCGCAGGCGAGATATATATTTCTATTAAAAAAATACATTATTGTGTGGGCAGTATTAGTTTGACGGTCACGCAACGAAGCGAAAACTGTCGCCCTCTAATATCAATAAATCTCGAATCTAAAATTGTCTTCCTCTTTGGAACATTGTATCCCTCCTTCGTTCAGACTTCTGTTGTGTCGAATTTAGTACCTAATGTCACTAGATTTATAGGCTTACGGTCTTGAAATTTACATTTTTCTTATTCTTAATCAAGCCTGACGTTTACGTAACGTTAAAGAAATAAGACAAACAATCCGGTTTGATGGCGAAATCTTCAATAATTGCTTAAGGTCCGAGTAAAATTTCGCGTATAAAATTGGGGGCTCGTTAAAGAATGGCGGAAAGAAGCAAATCCAGAAATAGGAGTATCCTTGGAATTCCTCAACATTGCATACTTAAATAAGCCATGAATAAGATTTCACCAAAAGGCTAAGAGATACCATTTAGTAGAGGCGAGTATTTTGAAAACATCCGTCCGTCAAATGTAGCAACAGCTTTTTGATGGAAAACGAATTCCAAATTTATCTCTATCTAGTCGATATGCTATAATGTACCAGTAGGTATAAACTACGATGTGAGGTATGACCTCTGCTTGCAAAAGATCTACGGTGGTTCGGTTGAGTTTTATCTTGCTGCATGGTTACGTGCTGTTTTTGAGTTATTTGTAAAAGCTGTTACGCATTTGGAATGACTACTCTTTCGTAAGAATCGATTAATTAAGGTCCACTCTTTAAATATAATATGAATACTGAATAGACTTATTGCTTCAAAAAGTGAGGATTTCAGATCATTTAAAAATACTCATAATTCTTTTCTCTTCTGTTTTGATTAAAATTCACGTAAATTTAGTTTATTTTTTAGAAGAACTATGCTTTTGTTCGGCAGGAAGAACATAAAAATCGTTTTTGTTCCTTTCGTAGAATTAAAGCATAAAAATTTTCATGTTTCCATTACATCGCCAGTAAAATGAACTAATGCAAAATATGTTGTATGCAGAGTGTGATAACGAGAGTCTGTGATCTGGCAGCTTTTATGTACATTATATATGTACATAAAACAAAAAGGCGGCACTACTGGTATCTTTTGGCAAACGATTGAAACAATTCGTGGTTCGATTATTTATTGGGATGGTATGTACAATGCGTGGGCGGTCATCTCGGAAATCTTGGCTAATATCCAAATGGGCGACACCATCCTCACACCTATACGAAAACCTCGTCGTCGCGATACACGTCTTATATACTGCGACTCCGTCACAAGTCTGGCCTTACGTGTTACGCACAGGTATTACGTTAAAAGTAGTGGCGTCGGAGATTTGCCAAGGGATATAACTCTTTACTTCTCTTACTGGAATAAGAGAATTTCCAATTTTCAATGTTTATTTCTTTCATATTTTTAGATTTATGGATCATCGATTGAAAAATTTGCATGCTCAGCATTTTGTTTGTGTCAACTCATATTAAATACTCACGTACATATATCAATACAGAGACAAGTGAAGTATTTTTTAAATCTTTTTTTTTATTTTCGATACCAACTTTACAGTTATTTTCTTACCCTAGTTTTCGCATCAAGTTTGGAAATCCAACGTTTAAATTAGGATTAAGAAGCAAGGAAATCGAAAAATTGAGTTTACTCATCTGTCACCTGTGGCAGTGACTCGTCTTGAAACGCTCTCAATGTGAAAATAAATGACGCAGACGACCGCGCGGTTTCTATTTGCATCCTCGCGATTAGGCTTATTTACAGCATGCAGAAACACCAAAAGGAAAACGAGGGGGCGGGTCAAAGAGAGTTAAAGAATGATTGTGAGAGGTTTTCTCCCCCGCATAGACATTTACTGTTAAACAATTCGTAGAAATTACAAAAAGAAATTATTTATTGCTACTTTTACGTATCGTTTACGACTCAATTGTCAACATGATCAGTAGTGACGAGGACAAGAGTTCTTTGGAATTTATAACTTTTAAATGCTTTTCTTCTTCACTTTTTAGGCTGGAACGTTTTGTTTTGATTCATTATATAAATCCCAACGCTTTAAAAACAGGAAAAAGTGACAACTTTGAACTTATTTCTATGATAATGTCGATTGACGGAGTTCTATTCATTATAGATCTTCAGAAATTAATACCATCTAACGGAATATTATGATTCCTGTACTTTTTTCTCTGAGACAGCACCAATGAGGAAGTGTGCATTTTTTGTCCTGACAATGCCGGAATGTAGAGCGATCCACATGCGGTTACAGTTTTAAATTTAGAAGAGTCCGCCAAAATGCCAAGGCTTTCGTCACCTATGTCTGTTCTCAAGAGTTATTACACATCTTTCATGAATGTGCAGATACGATCTATTTGCCTCAAAAGTGCAAAAGAAAAAATGCAAAAACGCAATTTTTTAAATCGATGCGATTCATGCAGATGAACGAAAAAAATACAAGCTCTCTATCGATACCGGTACAGAAAAAAACTGGGAATACGAAGTGGCAGGTAATCGTTTAAGCAGGGTAATAATCAGCTGATTACTCCCAACTGAGGTAAACTTTCCGTGGTTACAAGCCTGTAATGTGCTACCTCTAGCGGAGTCTGCTGGTGAAATCTGCGTTTCACCACGGTGAGCTTACCCCAGTCGCAGTTACCCTCTGCTAGCCGCTACCCCACATCACACATTACCTGCAACATTTCTTACTCCTAGTTTTTTCTCTCAGTAGATTTCTTCACTCATTGACAAAACATAACTAAATTTAGAATATATCATATTTTATGACATCGATATTCCGTTTTCTTAAGCTTGTGAAAATTTTTGTTGTATAAATTGAGAAGCCATTGGTGTTAAATTTCAGATAAGTGCTATAGATAAATCAACAAAAAAATCTTAGCAGTGCAGAAATTCAGTTGGCTCACCCAAAGACACGGTTTTTATGAAACATCAATTTCGTACATCTTCAGAACGTAAATTTTCTACATTCGTTGCACTGGGGGTTTTATGGCTTTTTATTTTTGTTTTTATCATGGAATGGGTTTTCATGATTTAAATAAAAAATCTGTAAGCCATTCAACTTTTTCCGTGTGAACTGATAGAAAGGGTTAATTGGCATAGGATTCACAAGAAAAGATTTCTTATTATCAGAGTTGTCATACAAGTTAAAAAAATTAGTGTAGGAATATAGATTTGGCATATGGTCCAGGAAGAGGCTCAACGTTGTTGCCCTTAATGATCTTAAGTTGAACTAACCTCTTTAACGTTGTCGCTTCTGTCTGCTTACCGGCTCACAGCCTCTATTCTCCTTCTCTTTTTCTCCGTCTCCTACTTGGTCCCGTCATTTGGAAGAGGATGACCTGGATAGAACCCAAGTGTAAAACTTTGTTATTTTTCCGTGGTTGTTTTTTCTACAGTAGCTGAGAAAAGTGCACCGAGTGGCTCGTGGCTGCTTGATGTCTCCTTGACTATTTAAAATATCTGTAAGAAGGACTCAGTTCACTTTGATCGCACAGAGGGTTGACCTAATGCCATCAAATTTCCCTAAAACTAAAATAATTTTCATGTTTCTCACTCATTACAATGCATTTTAATTAATTTTAACATCGTTTCATCAACAGAAGTATACTTTTATAAAGCTGAAAGCAACAATATGATTAGCTTTGTTTTGAGTATGAAACATTGATCGTGAAATATATGTGCAGAATAAACTGGTGGGAAGGCATTCCTGAATAATTTTTTGATCCAATATTGAAGCAGAAATGGTCCTTTAAGTTTTAGTGTTTGTTTAACAGATAATAATCTTAAAAGATGATCATGGTTAGCATGTTTTGATGAGAAACTTAAATATTGTAAAACTTTGGAATGTATTCCCATCGATCAGTATTGCGATTTCGCAAATTTATTTCTGTGTCAAAAGGACAATCGAATGTACATCCGTTGACTCGTAACGCCCCAATGCCAATGTTAAAGCACGATGGAAGACAAAATTAACCAGACTCGCGAGCTTTAGAACTGTGTGTTACCGGCGCGGCGTGTGGCCGTTCCTGCCAAAAGCTTTTAAGACGTAATGTCGCAGTTTGTGCGCTCACGATCAGACATTGTATGGCCATGATGGATCGGGCGAACATGTTTCCAACGCTAGCACGACGAATTCTAACGATGACAGAATATAGTTTTCTTATTTAAAAACAGTTTGGCGTAAGCAATTTTAACAGAGAGATTCTCAAAAAGAGTAGCGCCATACTTTGCTTCAACTGCAGTTTTCGAATTTATTTAAATTACTATTGCACTTTTTGAACAGAAGCAATTGTGGACATAGTGTCATTTAACTAACCCACCTAAATTCGTATTTGGCTTAATTGCAAAACACCAAAGTACTCAAGACTGCATGGAATTTCACTCACGAGCACCACTTGGTGAGTGACGGGTCGTGCCAACGTTGGTAAAGGTCAAAACGCGAAAATGTCAGGTTTTACGATCTACGCATCTTCCTCGCGTAATACCAAGCAAGAACTTCCTTTCGAACCCTAAAAATAAATTCTCACCATTTGCGCTTTGAAGAGCAGCTGTCAGTTTTGTGTATCTTTAATTGCTTCTGGTTTTCCGGTCAACTTATCATTAAATCAGCTAAATTTCCGGATTTCAGCTCAAAATAAGGTGATTTATCAGATATAAAATATTAGGTATGATGTTTTTAATGTTGCTGCAAATAACTTTTTGATGATTAAATATGTTTATGGCATCGCACAAATTGCAGAACTATAAACGGTTGTTTAAATCCAGATAAAGATTACTGTTGTATGAATTAAGTATGGAGTTCGTTATAATCCTGAGCTATAATAGGAAATAAAGGACAGACAAAATTGATGGAAAAACATATAATTCTTGGAGAGAAATCTTATCACTTTGAAATTGTTTTATGCGTTCGAGACACGCGGATACGAGCTCATGCATTTGAAATGTCCCTCCACCTTCTCTGATCTGGCTGCGGACGCAAGCTAGTTAGGCTAACTTCGGAGTGCTATTTGCGTCTTGATTTCTTACGTCTCCGATCCCCTCTTCCTCTTATCGGTTTCATCTCACCGACCCGTTCCGTCACCTCTTTCCCTCTTCGACATCCTTTAACGAACCCTAGGTCGTTTTTCTAGCAATGGCCGGTCAGCAACGCGGTCAGACCTAACCTACATTTCATTGCTCCCGTACCAAAGGATCGTCAGTTAAAGAATTTTTTGGCAGCATTGGCAGACCAAATTACCGGTCCCAGGAGTGTTTGATCATAATTTTTTTTATGGCGAACAGATTTTTTGTTTGAAAATCTTTGAGTTTTTTTTAAACTTATTGTGCGTGTGTTAAACTAAACTGGATGATCAACATATTATTAAGGTGAAAATATATTCATATTTTAAGTATCTCGTTTTTATTTTTGTTACAGGTAAGAATGAAGAACTATTTATATTACTGAGAGGATTGGAAGTCATGTAAGATATTAAAATAAGTGTATTGTTTATAAGGTCTCATATTTTCTAAAATCTGGTTACATTACCGGAAAGAATAAGTGTTTATTTTTCATTTTCTTCCAATTTCAGTATATTATTCGATTGTCCACTTAGAAAGGGCAGACCTTGGTTGTGGTTATATCGTGGACATCTCTGAAAGTAGTGAAAACCACAAAGTGACTGAAGGAAGGATTTCTTGAAACTGAAATGATCTAACGTTCGGTCTAATACTGAACAACCTTGGAGTGTAGGTAGAGAAAACCGCGACTTAACGTTAACATTGCAGCATCGAAAAACATTATTAAAAAGAAATGAGCTTGTGCTTGAAACGTAATTCAACTCGATCTGCAAATATGATGATTAAAATTTCAGTTTTTCGATGTATTTCTTCTGTTTAAAATTCGTCTATGCTTATAATTTCTGCTTTAAGACAATACTGGAAGTTCTAATAGTATACTATAATATTTACATTTGATGCATCTGTTAGGACGATTGTTAGTGATTTTATAAATCGAGATTCTGTCAGACAGATAAAGAACTTCTAAGCCTGGCTTGGAGCCACAACAATAATATTACCGTAATGCTTGAATTTCGGTACAGTTATAACAGACGTGCCAAACTCAAATGGATAATGCTCAAGTATACCACATTGTTTATAAAATAGTTTCACTCCTCCACGACAAATTGTGTTTACTAATCTGATATTACTCAATTATATGTTCGAAATTTATGCACCTAAGAGTCGTATATGAACTCTCAAAAATATATGCCTATTTTTTAAATTAAATTAGGATCAGGTTGCACGAAAATACCGTAAATGTCACATCTATTCATCCATAATTGCTCGAAAATATTCTCACTCGATGAGAGTAAGCCGACTTTTATGATACGGTTATGAATTTTATTGATGCTCGTCGTTCTTTCAGGAACATCTGGGATTTGTGTAATACCATCTCATACTGAAAAATGATAAGATTTAATTTTCGGGAAGATCGAACGATATGTAGGATGTCCATGTTGAAAATCAAGATATCCGTAGATATTTGCAAATTTCGTAACACGAACCGGGCGGTCTTAGCGTGGGCGAACGGGGAGAAAAATTTGAAAACAAACCTACCGCACCATACCGACGTGATTACAACGCTTGTTTTTCAAAGAAACGTGGTTGGCCGTATGTCTCAACATAAACAAACTTTCGCATCTACTTATGTGTATGCATATTACATACACATGATACTCCTTAAGTTGTTTAAAATAACTATGTTACGGCTCTATTTTCAACAGGTCACGGAGTTACTATGTTTTTGTGATTTCTCTAGAATAAGTCAGTTATTTCGTAATAATAACGCGTTCTTCATTTTATTTTCAAAATTCAATAAAAAAGTTGTCGTGCAGATATCAGGTCATGAATGTGTTAATGTGTGTGTGTGTGTGTGTGTCATACCTGCAGGACTTTCACAAAGTCAAGCAGACAAACACCTTCCACTGAAATTGGATGGATGATATTTGAATACCAACTCGAGTTCACCATAATCGATAACCGGTAAGTTCAGATGCGCGACGACCATCGATAGCGCGTCAACGCGGAACCCGACCAGAACAGCAGTTTGGCAGGCTCGCGAAATCAAAAATTGCTGTCCAGACTACACGGCCACTTCTCTTGGCTCGCAGCCTAAATTTCTTTCTGAATCTTTTGCTTTTCTCTTTTATTTTCCGCTGGTAATTTGCCGAGATTGTTTATGGTGTCTGGGCCGAGGATCGAGAGTTTAATTAACAAATTAACTTTTCCATCATAACAATAATCAATAAATGTATTTATGGTGTTTGTGCTGAGGATCGAGAGTTTAATTAACAGTTTAACTTTTCCATCATAAAAATAATCAATAAATGAGTGACTTGTAAGTTTCTGGAAGCACATAAATATTCCCCAAATTCTACTTTTGCTAATTTTTATTTTATCAAAATTGCTACTAGGTAAAATGAATATTGGTAAAATAAAAATTAAGGAAAGTAGAATTTGAGGAATATGCACGCTCCTCGAACTTCTGAATAGCGTTTAGTTTTGAGGATAAGGTAACCAACCAGAACAGTTGTAAAATATTTGACGTTGTTTATAAACGCAAAGTGATTAACATTGTCAGTAAAAGTAAAAACTTCTTTATCATTATTGTATTCATTTGCAAAAGTGTTAAGAATATTTGATCATTGTCATCGATTTCAGATAAGGGATTCGTTGTCTCCAGGGCAGGTTTCCGTAGAGTGTCCGTTATTCTTCTTTCTCGGGTACAATAAGATATTTATCGTGCGCATGGAGTCGAGGCCACGGCCCAAGTCCGAAGTCACCATTGTATCTACTCGAAGTGATGCATGACCAGAGAATTGGTAGGAATCGAAACTTGTTACTGCAAGAACGAAGATACCGCCAAGATTTAAGTCCTGTTCTGGTGCCGCCAACGAGATAACAATTCTCCCATTCTCGAGGTGTTTGAAAAACAGATTTCAATCCGTTTCTAAGAGACGATTCATATGCGTGATAAAATTTTTGATTGCTCCTTGCTTTTGAAAGGGCCTGCAGGTTAATAACAATATGCACTGTTTAAACTGTTTTGATATTTCGGTCTTTAAGGCAGAGATGTAGCTAAATGCTACAATTACAACTTAATGAAGATGAAATTTGCATACTTTTCAAGTTAATTTACTAACTTTTACATAAAATGCGCTCAAGGCATAGCCATAAATGCTTTCGATGAAACGCGCATCGCATCAACACGTGTCTACAAGTATGTAAAAAACTGTTAATGGACTGAAGCGACAAGCGGCGGCAAAATTAAAGAAAAAACGTGAGCATAAAAGATTCTGTTTCTCAGCCTGCCTTCGTTGACTGTTTGAAAATGTCATAATATTACCCTTCAAAATTTTTCTCGTATAATTCTGGAGAAAAGTGTAGCAATGAATACATGATTCAGGCTAGATGTCCTGTAATTAACGCTGCTTGGCCCTTTCTCATTCAACAGGGCCAAAAGGAATCCTGACAATTTATTAAGAAGATTTCTCGAGATAAGATGTATTCTCAATAGCCGACAGAGAAGTTGCTCGACTTTTTTTTGGTAAAGCTCGGCTGATTTCAAGGATTCGATAACGATTCCATGGCTTGTTGCCACCATTGTTCATGTAACACGAGAAGATTCGCATAAAGAAAACGTCGTGCTACTGCTCGGTAATTTGTATGACTAACGTGTATTTGTTTACATCGATTCAAAACAAGATTCTACCGAAGATTTCTGATCCTTTGAAATTTAAAACAAAACGGGTATCTTTTATTTGTAGACGCAATGATTCAGATATCTTGATGTAGAATTCTATTTTTCAAATATTTGATTGTTCATAATATTATCTTGAGCAAACAATCATTAGCATCCTGTTGTATAGCGAAAATAGGCCTTCTTTAGATTAAGTATCTTATAATTACTTTTTTGACCACCGAGTAAAGGTCGTGAGATAAAGAGTTTGTTTCTGAATATTGCAAGTAAGGCAAGAGACTTGTCGAGTACGCCTTGACCTCTTTAAATCAGTTTACATTGCCGAATTGTACAAGTCATAGTGCAAGTTCCAAACTCCATTGATTGTAAGATGGGCTCCTTAGATCGAATTCGCATTACCCGTGACATTGACATGGTGAAATGTTTGTGTCTTTAGAACAAATTGTGATGGTTAATTTCATAAATTTTTTCTTTCGAAAGATTTAGTAGAGAGCTGAACACCGCTTCAAACGCGATTCGCTTGTATTTTTCTTTGAATCAAATCAATAAGAAAATACCACCTTTCGCGACTTTGAAGATTGTCTTTTGCACGATTATATAACTGCTGTCTTGTTTGAATAAATGGCCATGAATATTCTGATGCTTTCTTCACTTGCGTTTTTCCTAACAGGCAAATTGTTTCTTTTTTTTCAGTGATTGACATAAATGTGTTTTTAGTTTACACGTGATAGGACCAACAATACATCGATTTGACATTAATTAAGAGTTCTTTCTTTTTCTATCGGAATCGCAAATTTAAAAAAGTCACAGGTTATTTAAATTTTGAGATACTCGAAAATTTTCTCACGAAATGGACATTTTCATTTGCATATAGCGTTAAGCAGTAGCAGTAATATTGAAGTTAGTTTCAATAATATAATTTTGCGTCATTTATTATACTCAAGTGCGACGTGCGAGAAGATTCATCATTGATCGATTATTACAGTCGATCTTTTTATGGTTTCAAAGTGTAGGTCCCTTCTTAAATTGGGTCAGACGCATTAAGTTTTCCTTTGGTCGCGGCTCTTCTCGTTTCTCAATTCGAATCCAATCGCTCGATCGCACAAACTATCGGTCGCTCTCTGTCTCCGGGCGATTCGTCGTCGTCGGCTCCTTTTTATTTCTTGCCATTTTTGGCGTTCGGCCGCTTTCGCCAGTTATTAGTTTAATAATTCGTGATACGGACGCCGACGCGTTATGCAACTTATGCACAATTAGCCACATATTATCGATTGACTTTTGTCAGATGTAACCTCAAAAGCAATCTCCTTACATTGGCCATTATCGACTTTGTTTTTGACTTTAATGTTGTACCTTTGCTCAATAATGATAAAAAATCATATAAAACATTAATAGAGTAGTAAAGGGTAATAAAATGGAGAGAGCAGTGTGGTTTCACATTCACAGTACATTCCAAGGATAATTTTATCCGAAAGTGGATGAAAACACTGTGAAGAGTTGACAGCTACATTCACTACTTGGCATAGTGGAGTCTTGATGTTTTGTTGTTTAATTTTCTGGGTATCCAGTAGGGTGGGTCTTTAAAATGCGACTTTGTTATTTTAAGTTGGAACAGGGCCAGAATTTTAATTTGAGGTCTCCTGAGGTCGTTTATGAAAGAATAGTAAAATAAAAACACATCCTGTGATTACTATGTATTTGTAGTTTGAGTCCAAGGATGGCACTTTTGGAACCTGCCAACATTCTGCGTGGAGGCATTGTGTATGTTGCTAATTATGAACTGGACATTGAAATTGTGAAACTTAAAATAGTGAACTTTGAATAGCTTCCTTACTATCTGTCCAAAAAATATAGGCACCTCGATTTTTGTACAGATTTTCATGAAAATGTCAATAGAAAAAAATTCCAAAAATATGAGGCAATATGTGTGTTACAGGTGAAGGTTTTGGTAATACTAATATAGAGTTTCAAAATTCTGAGGTTATTAGCGATTACTTCCTGACGAATGAAGGTGAAAAAGTGCCACAATCATATGATAATTTCCGAATACTCAAATTTAAATGGCTCTAAGTAACTGAAAATAAA